>VYXH01008829.1:109069-130715 GCA_013397275.1 Burhinus bistriatus
CCCCCCGCCCCCAAAAATGCCAGTGCATGACTTTGTACTCTGTCTCCGGCCGCATCTAGAGTCTCAGACAGGAGAGAGAGTCTCAGCACAGTGCAGCAGACAGGGGTATGGCATGGCAGTGGGTGGATGCACTGCTCAGGCATGCCCCTGTCCTCCAAATGGCAAAACTGGGGCTTCAGCGGGGCAAGGCTTGTAAGAAAGTTCTGACTCGGACCCCCCCAGCTCCATCCTTTGGCAGGTCTCCATCAAGAGCAGCAGTTTAGTGTAACTAAACCGAAGCAACCCTGAAAGTGTACAGTTTATGTATTTCTAGATCATTAAGCCTTCTCCTAGTGACAGTGTTTAAAAGGCGTGATGACGTTTCATTCCTCCCCTTCCCCCTCCTTGGTGTTTGGCTCTTGAAAATTAAAAGATAAGCTTTGTAAATCTCACAGAGAAGACGGAACTGTCACTTTAGTTTTAGAAGAAAAGCCAGCAAAGAAAGAAAATTCTTCTTTTGGCAGAGGAGAAAAAATCCATTATTAAAGGCTTAGAGACAAAGGCTCTCAACACAATTAAAGGCAAACCTAAGCCTTTGAAAGCAGAGGGCATGACATTGGAATACACACAAGAAGTAGAGATGAAAGCCTCCATTGTAGCACTGTTGAATAAGTAAAAAAAAAAAAGTTTCAATGGATGCATTTGCCTAAACCAAACTAGATGAGAAACTTACTAGAGAAGGGCTGGAGTCTTCCCATGTGTTTGCACAATGCCAAGAGCTGCTGGGCTCAGTCTTAATTAGGATCCTGGGGCATTACTAGAATAACTTGTGGAGAGAGGGTCACAACATTCATTAATCAGAAAGAAAACAGGACTCCAGTATTTTCTGTGGGAAATTTTGCACCTGGGAAACCTAATCTTTCTTTCCAGCCTGTTGATATGAAGCAAAAAATGTTTTGATTTGGCATTGTCGAGGCTTTTCTTTTGCAGGAGAGGTTGCTGAGGATGCAGTGCTGCACTTGGGTGTGCAGCCACAGGTGGCTTTCAGCCCACCGGTTGTCTGAAGATGTGGCCACCTCCAGAAGGCACTGAGCAGAGTAATCCTGACTCTTCACAGCCTCTAAACTAAGAGCACCAGATCCAAGGAAAACCCATGTCTGGAATGTCAGAAACACACTGTTGTTGGAGGACTTCGCTCCTAGCAGGTAGTAAAAACTCCCCCTTGGTCTCAAACCCGATATCTCCAACCAGCAGCACCATGAACCAAACACTCACCGTAAGATGCTCCCAACCAGAGTGCAAATGTCAAAGACCCCTTGCTGCCATTTGTGAAAGTTTGTGCTGGTGATGGACCACCACCATTCACTAAAATCATGGTTTTGCCATTCACTCTGCTGTGACTGCCCAAAGTGAAGTCTGGCCTGACCCTAGATGGCTGCACCATGCTGGGGAGGCGATGACTTCTGCTACCTTAAGATCTGTCACTTCTCTGAGAGGCTCAGATGTCTTTATAGGAGAGCAGCTCCCTCTTCTCTGTGGATCAGCACGGGCTAGAACAGCTGACGTGTCTCTGGAGGGGGGTGGTCCTACACAAGTGGCAGCCATCTTCCCCTGCCTGCTATGTCAACATGGGCAGCCTACCTTTTTATTAATGCTGGTTTTAATATAGGGCTCTGCAGGAAGGGCAAAAAATACTTTATAACAAAACTCAGCATTGTTATTGTGAGGTTAGAGATGGAGACTGTATGGTAAGGATGGTGCCCAAGGTCACTCACAGAGCTGCCAATAGGACCTGAGCATGCAGAGCATTTCACAGTTTGTTTTCCTTGCTCACACACGGGCTGTGCTGGCATCTTTTCCCCTCATGGGAAGGAAGGTCTATCATTACAGCTAGCTGGCCGTTTAATCCTGTTTTAATTCTCCTCTCCAGGGATGCTCCTGGGATAGGTGATCCCATTTTGGGATGACCTGAGTTTCTTCTACACAGAACAGAAAGACAAGAGAAGGCAGAAGATGTACCAGGCATGCTTACCTCCTGCCTGTAGCCAAAGGACACCCCTTATGATGGTGGTGAAACTTTGGGGAGCTGCAAGGGGCTGTTCCAGAGAGGGTGCCACCTTTCCAAGCCCAAGCTGGGGGGTCAGTCCTTCCACTCAGTCTGCCATATGCTCTGAAAACCCCCAAGGGTTTACCCATTAATGTCAATTCATAGCGCAGTCTCCGATTAAACCAGTTATGTGTTTGCAAGGAAAAAGGCAACTCGTTCCACTTAGGGCATCGAGTGGCTTCCTGCTGATATTGACTGCACTTGTCAGACACAAAGCAGGTGACTAAGAGCTGAAGGATTATCTTGCTACTTGTCCCTCCAGCCTAGATTTCTTGATCATCTTTGTCTATGGCAAACTGGAGCCCTCTTTTTTAAAGGATACTTGTCCACCATGAACAGCCAAACAATTAAGCTAGGCATCCTCTGCTATGCAGCCACGGATACAAAAGCAGATGAGAGACAAGCTAATTCACTGTCCTCCACTCTGAAAATAACAGCAGGGTCCGTGGACAGTTTTAGCTTCTTTTTTTTTTTTTTTGTATGTTTTCCATTGGTTGGTTTTGTCACCAAGGAGACCGAATTCCTACACTCGCTGTTTTAGATACTCGCCAGAACATAAATCCACGCTTCTGTGCCAATGGCCATCACAGCATAATTACATAAGCTATGTGTTGTGCTTGTGAGATATAGCTTTGCTCACTGTATGTGTGATCAGCCGCGTGGTTATGCCCACCCAAAGGGGAAAACAACATCTTTCAGGTCTGCTCTAAGCCCAAGTCCCTCCTAGCGTCATGGCTAGGAGTTGCCTTGATTCTGAAGTTTCCTGCTGCATGTTCTTCATACCTGCATAGAAAGTCCTGCATAAAACACACCAGTACATTACAGAAAGGAAAATAAATTCTAGTGTGCTTCTGCAACAGCAGCTGAGGCACGAATTCAGAAAGTACCAGTGTAACCAGGCCACTTGGTTTCCTGTCCTTGATGAGCGGCAATGGCTCTCTGTACACACTAATCCTGCTCTCTCCCTGATTTTTTTCCCTCCCCCCCTCTCTACACCACTCCTAAGAGCAGGATCAGTTTTCAAAGCACTAAAGAGCAGCACCATTTGATGGTGTTAATGGGAATTCTGTGCCCAGGACCTTTCAGAGCACATGCTTGCTGAGTTTATACCAAGTCCCCCAGGACACAGACTGTCTCATGTTGTTTGTGCAATGCCTATCAAGCTGGTCTCCATCTCCATAGCAATCCAGAGAAGCAAATACCTGACCGGAAAATGTGAGGCAGAGCTCCTGCCCATCTCAGTGGGACAACAATATGGACCAGGCAAGGCAACATCCACTACTGGCTGTTAAACTCAGCTGGGGTGATGCAGTAGAAAACTAGGTCAATGGCCATGGGTCAAAGACGCCATCAGGGCTTTCACAGCTGTGAAATCTCAGTGTGAGGCAAACCCATGTCAGGTCACTTATATAAACGGTTACCTAATGATGTGTCTTCGCATATCTTCATCAGAGGGGACTGATATGCAGAAGAGTTGGCTCTGATAACACGTTGTGGAAGACTTGTCGGGAGAAATTCACAGTCCTGAATGCTGAAGGCTTCAGAGATGAAGGCGCTGCCTCTCTGAGCCCCCACAAACTGGCCCAAAGGAGCATCCGTGAGAAAGCCAGGCAGCAAGCTGTTGTGCTGTTCAGCAGACAGACCCCCACACACACTTAGTGTCTCTAGATTTGACCTGCTAACCTTTCAAAATACTGTCTAAACACATCAGGTCTTCAGGGCTGATTTTTTACATCAGCCCCCATTCTGTCCTTTTCTGGAATCAGCAACAAAACTGTTTCTTGAAGCAACAGCTGTTTTACATGATCTTATTTTCAAGCCAGCTCCTTAACAGATACTTCCCTCCCTTCCCCCCCAATTTTAGCTGTGTTAATGCTCCATCTGTTCCCCCCTGTTCTTGGAGGAATGCCAGTACCTCCTAGGAAAAAAACCTCTCTTCAGTTTGGGATTGTTGGGATAACATGAGCAGGCAGTGGCAGCATCTGCATTCATTTCCAGTTCCAATTCTGGACTGTCCCAGGAAGCTTTGAGCAGCTCTGAGCCTGAGCTCTTTCTTTACTGCCCAATGAAGGTCTCCATGGCAGTGCAGCTTGGATGAGACAACTGCATATTGTGTCTGAGCATCTCCATTTTCCCCAGGTACAGGGGGGTTGATATCTACAGTAAAGATATCTACAAGCTAAGAAGGTGACAGTGTATGGAAAAAACATTCTGCTGGGGTTTTAACCCATTTGCAGATATGAGGCATTCCTTTCCTTCTGCTCTTCTCCCCCAAAAAAAGAAATATAGAGACTTCTAAAGACACTGATGAAGGTAGGGGGGAAGTCCTGCAATGTTTCTCTGTAATTCACCTGGTGTTTCTCTTCCTAAATCATGCAGTACATGAACAGATATCCCGCTTCCAGCTCGATATGTGCAGTTCACTCTGTGTTCTGGATGTGACTGCCTCTCACTCGTTGAATGGAGGAGACGTGCTGCACCAGCTCTGGTTTCCTGCTCCATCCTGGTCCTGAGCCCTGTCAAATGCAGCAGCACCACTTTTTTTTGAGGAGGGGGGATAGGGGACACTGGCTAAACATTTTCTGGTCCTGAGGCCTTTCTCAGATAACCACTCAGAGCCTTGCTAGAAGGAATCAACAAGTTAGAAGCCTAAATTTCAGAGCTGTCAAGCACCCTGGAAAACATCAGGAAGCCTGGTCCAGGATGAAGTAAAGGCTCTTGGGCACTTCACATTGTTGCTGGTACATTTGAGGAAAAGTTCTTTTGTTTTAAGGACAATAGCTTGCTTGCCTCCAGGGACCCTAGTGTGAGCTCCTTTCTTGCCTGTGTTACAGCCCAGGAACCAAAAAACAAAGAACAAATTGAGGAAAGATGTGACAAGCAACCCCAGGAAAGGGTGGGTTTGTGCTCCCCTGAGCATGGGCTTTGTTAGGCTAACAAGGGAGGTGGTGAGGTCCTGGAAAAGGGGCTTTTCCCTATTGTTATCAGCTATCTCTTCCCCTAAGCCACATGGGTCCAGCCTGCCAGGCAACAAACCTATGGTAGAGACCTATAGCCCCCTGTACTGACTTGACACCCCACGGTGGGGATGGGTTTTCTTGTTCACAGGCTATAGGTTGATGAGACCCATATGGGACAGGGCTGCAAAATATGCAGAGTTCAGGACCATCCCAGGGAGCTGTAGCCCTGAAAGCAAACATGAACAAGCTCAGCTTGCCTCTCCCCTGCACACTGCTGCTTCTGCTGCTCCCGTGAGCAGGCTCTCTTCATCCGTCTCCTGTCCTTAGCTGCCTAATCAGAGTAGACAGCAAAGAGACTCACACTGACAGGCATCCTCCTGAGAGTGTGGCCGTGCCTGCAAGGGAAGCGTCTCCGCAGTGGGTTATGCTCTGGGAAGGCAGGGGCTGCCCAGGCAGGTGAGGAGACAGCTGGCTTATGCCTTTGCTGCACCATCTGCCCAGAGGTGACCTCCTGCAGCAGGAAAGTGATTTCCTTGTTGAGATTAGCTCAGCCCAGAAAGGTCTCAGGTTCATTCAAAAGTACAGAAGCTAGGTACTTCCTAAGACTGGAAAAGAATTCTTGTGCTTAGAAACACACAGTGATGAAAGTTACTCTGTTCTTTAAAAGCAGTATCCCCCTCAGCCCTGCCCCACTCTGCACTCACACACATTTTTAGGTCCAGTTTAAAGGGATTCTGTGCAAAGTGCACAAATCATGGTCATCAGCAGGGCCTCAGATTCCCTGTGCCTCCCCACCCTGGCAGTGGAGCTCAGTTTGGGAATTCACAGAGCTCCAGGGCTTTAATCACACACAAATTAGCCTTTAAATAAGTTCACTGGCTTGGCTCTTCCAGGCTCTGGACAGACATGGAGCCAGGCTGCAGGCAGCGTTTCAAAATCTGTCACCTGTTAGGAAAGATTAAAAGCTCAGAAAAAAACTTTTCTCAGAGATATCCCATGCAGTTTTGTAGAGTGAGGGGGAGAAATCCTAATACAGAGTCAACCGTGAAGACTTGGGATGGACAAGGAGGCTCCTTACCCTGGATCAGCACTGTACTGCAAACTGCCCCCAGATCCCTGTCTTTTGCTCATGTCCAGTGTGTGCACACAAACAGGAGCGTGCAAGATGCCTCTCTGCTACCCTGTGCAAGCCCAGCTTCCTCAGGAACAGGATTTATTAGAATTTTCAGGAGCTGGGCAACAAAACTGCTGAAGTTTTTCCTGAAAAACAATTCATTGAGGTTTTTGGCTTGCTGCCTGAACTAAGCAGTATAGTAAATGCAGCCTGGCTGCAGGGAAGATTATTGCGTGGGGAGATGAGAGAGGGATTTCAGATCTGCAGTGAGTCTTGTTACAAGGGGCAGATGAAAGCAAACTCACTAGTTAGAGAAACAGAACTCCTGATGCAACAAAACAGTGGAGGTGATCTATCCCTTTTTAAAGGATATCAGGAAACAGGAATGGAGCTTAGACAGCCAGAGTGTAAATAGTTAGGTGAAACATGACAGAGATATGAATGGTTATATTTACAAAATCTAGTTGCATAGCGAGAAGATCCGTGGCTCCAGATGCTAAATTCACGCTCCAATCTCAATAGCCAGACCCACAGCCTGCTGAAGCGAACGAAGAGGCTTGTATTCACTTCCACAAGCCTTGGATTAGAGATTAAGTTAACAGCCCTCTGCATCACTGATAATTGCTCGTGAGGAGTCAATGAAAATTAATTAGATGCTAGGAAGCCTCTTTCTCCGAGAGAGAGAAAGCATCTGCCTAGTTTGGGACTCCAGCATCCTTCATTGCCACCAGTCCAGTTTAGCTGAGTTCAAGGCACAAGTTATTCTTGGTCAGTCATGCTACCAGAACCTGGAGCTCTGCTTCACTCCACAAGTGTGCTTCCTCCCACCCACCACACACATCAGGCAGAGCTGTTTTCCAAGTGCTTTTACCCCCAGTTCACAAACATAGTGCTGTACTAAAGCTCAACCAGAGTAGTCTCCATGGCTAAGTGACAGCAGTCACAGAGGCTGTTACACTCCACCTGCTTCCCTAATAACAACTCCAAGCAGTTATTTCTGAGGACTTCTGGCTTGAATATTTCTTCAATATCCATATTCCTTCATCATCTCAATAGCTGCATTACCTGCATTTTTTTTGCATTTTGTCTCAGACAACTCCACTGATGGAGAGGTTTTGGAGAGGCTGGTGTGTCTCCAGCAGATTCACCTTTTTCTTGAGTACCCTCACCAAAGTGAGCTGTTGTTTTAGCAAGATAAACTTACCAAGGACCCAGGTGTATCGGTGTGCTGGCTGGCTCAAGAGAAAATCATGCTGCCTGTGTCCAGGCAGCACCAGTTTGAGATGCTGGAAGTGACTTGGTTGCTTCCCCTTTTACACCTCAGAAACTACCTAAAGAATCTTTGCTCCTGTCAAACTCTTCTTTCCTCCCTCTTCCCTTTTCAGCTGGTATCTGGCATGCCTCATCCTTCTCTGATCAAAGTCCCTCATTTATCCAGCACCAGCCAGTTTGATCTGTCCTTTGTGGTCTCCCTGGAAGGTATTTATTTACCCAGATGCCCCCTCCTTGTCCTACCTTGGTGGGAGGGAATTGCTCCTTCTCCTCCTCCACCAGCTTCATGGGTCAAACCTTGACTCTCTCCCATGGAGATGCTTCTGTTCAGGTGCATGGGGAGGACGTGAGGGAAGGGGCAGAGCTGAGAGCATCTCCCACACGTGCAGCAGTGCTGATGGTTCACAGGTGGATAGCATGCCAGCACCACCCCACCACAAGAAGCAGCAATGAGCCCTGTTTGGGCTCCTGTTGGCTCTGCAGTTTCTCTGGACTGCAAATAGTATTAAAAAAAGAAATGCATGCAGTGTATAGGCATTGCTAGGAAGGTTGCGTCTGCCTTGCATTCGTGGCAGCTCCGTACAGACAGGCTTCGGTCTCAGTCCAGTCTTTGACAATATCAACCCTTAGATTGCTAGATCACTGGTATCACACAAGGCATTAAACCAAGTTCCTGTTGCTGACACCTCACACTAAAGCATACACATGCAATACACTCATCCAAAAGGAAATTTAGCCTTCATATGATCCATACCCAGTAGTCACACAGACCACCTGCAGAAATGCAACCCCAGATCTTGCACACCGGGATCCGCAAGCAGCGACATCAACCAGGGCCACCCTTGCTGCCTGCCGTCTGCTGCTCAGCTGTACAAGGCAGAGTGCTCCTTTCCTTTGAACCACCCCTGAACATTATTTCTGCTCCACATGAAGCATGACTCATTGATGGATTAGCCCAGATCTGTCACACAGCAAGGCAATACAGCAGAAAAACAAAAGACCAATACAGTTGTGCAGAGACAGACCCCGGCACATGGAGTGGGGAAGTAATCCTTCCTCTCTATAGGACCCTGGTAATTGCATCTGGATTGCATTGAGCTTGTGGCAGGCCATTCCCAGAAAGGCTGACAAACCAGGGCAAGCTCAAAGCTGATTAACAACACACAACCGGAGTCTGGAGGGATTGATTTATGTGGAGGGATTCACAGAGTTCAATAAGGCTTGCTCAGCCAAGTTATGATTAAAGGAGATAACAGTCTGGAAATACCTGCAGGCTAAAAATCTCATGACCCATCATTGTGGAGCTGCCCAGAGGTTAACCTGAAAGCCTGGAGATAATGAAATATGCTATGTATCGAGGGGAGCCTGCACCAGGCTCAGCCCTGCTGCGGACTGAATGCACACGCAGCAGCAGTGCTCAGGGGACAGAGCGTGACCCAAGGGGCAAAGCAATATGGCCAAGATGGGAAGGACCCCTTGTACAGTTCCAGAGGGGCTGCATAGCTGTGTGAAGCCACCAGGGAGGGAGGATTGCCTTTCCTGTAGGAGAGCAAGGAGGTGGAGAGGAGCAAGGCACTGGCTGTTGTGCAACTCCAGAACAGACCATGACTTGGGGCTTTCCTGGCTTTCCATCCTCATGTGTTGTCCCATTGAGCAGCTGGCCAGCTGCAGACTGGTGCTGCCTGCTTCAAGCCATTAGCATCAGCGAGGCTTGAGAGAGCCCAACAGCTAACACTGCACAGGGCTCCCTCTCCCCAGCAACCGATTCAATTTGCAGAGTGATTCAGCAATGTATTGATTTAACTATCTGCAGACAAATGACCTCTTCTCTGGGCCACGCTTTTTAGTGGAGGGCTTTGGTCTTCTGCATTAATATTTTAATAGATTTACTGTGTAGTCATTTCACCTCAGCAGAGGGAGGGAGATGAGGGCAGGGATGGGGAGAGGCAGGAGGGGGCTTGGAGCAGAGTACAGGTTGGGAGGTTTGTGTTTTCTACAAGCAGGCAATGAAATTAAGGTTTTTCAATATAAAGAGGCACCACTTTCTACTGGTCTTCAATTCACATTTGCTTAGCACTGCCCCAAGAACAACCCACTTGACTAGACTTCTCCAACCTGCAGCTCAGAGGAACATGAGGGACCAAGATGCAATGGTAGCAGACACCAAGCTGGACTATGCTGGGGGCACAGCCTCCAGCATCCTCTGGGTTAGATGGGGAACACACCTCACCCAGACAGCTCACCTGCTCTTGTTCAGCAGCACAAGAACCCCTAGCAGAGGGGTTTCTGCATGGCTGCAGAACATGTTTTCCAAAAACAGTTACCTATTTTTTCCTATACACATGCAAGCAGCATGCAGACTGTAAGCCAAGACCTAGGTTGTTATCAGTCATTGCAGTCTTAGAGGAATCCACACTGATTTACACCAGCTGAGAGCAGGCGTCTCTGAACTGGAAATATTTCATCACCACGTGGCTATTGTGACCCTTAAAAATGCAGTCTTGCACCACAAGGAATTATCTGTATCCCAAATCCAAACACCCTGTATTATTCTCTGCATCAGCAACCAATTGCTTTTCACTATGAGCTCTCAGACCCTGTGATATAGCTCTGTCTTGCCTCCTGTCAGTCTATAACCAGGACAGTACAAGAAGGGGAATGGCTATGTTCTGCAAGGAGTAACCGTCAATAATATACCATGCAGATGTGGTATGTCAGCCCAAACTCCCAGTTCAGCCCTGCCTCTGTTTCTTGATAATCCCACATATGCCATTATACAGAATTACTCCTCCAAGGAGTCCATTTTCAACATTAAAAATGTGTTTCGTTTTTTCAGACTGTTCCTTCTTGAGCTCCCACAGGCCTCCTCTCCCCATGGGATCAAGCAGCCTCATTTCCTCTGCACAATGGAAGGGATCCTAAGCTGCTTTTCTTTTCCCCCAAAGTGTGAATCTACCACCAAACTCAGATGCAGCTGAAAACTTCGAATGTAATAACCTTAATTTTTCAATCCACTTACAGGGACCAGCTACTGCCATATGCCCTGCAGGCCTGGCCATCAAGCAAATAAGGTTCGATGGAAAAAATGAAGCAGGAGCTCCATGACTATAGAGGCTTAAGTCATCTTGAGAAAGGATGGGCTTGCCCCCAGCCCTTTCCTTACACTGAACTGTGGTTCCTTGCATCCGGGACAAAACTACACCATCCAGCTCCATTGCAACGAACACTACTTGGAAGGTCCCTGCCCAGTGGCCACAGACATATTGGCAGCATCTCAAAACTGTGCAATTCATTCCAGCTCTTCATTCAAAGCCAGTTTGTGCATCAACTCAACTCACTCTGCAGCTCAAGAACAAGGCACTGGGCATGGAGGAATCCCATCTCTAGCCCACTCTCTTAAGCAAACCTAAAATTTTGTAGGAGAGCTTCAATACAAAAGAAAAAAAAAACCAACCCACAACCCCAAAACACAAAACCAGAAACCTGACATGAGAACCAGAAATAACACCTATGGCTCCTTAGAGGGGCACAGTCAGGTTTGAGTGTCAGTATTTTCATGTTGTTCCAGCCTCATTCAAGGCTGGTGATGAAGAACCACCCCACAAAGTGTAGGTAAAACACTTTCACCAATTGTCCTGGATACACAACACCAGGAAGGCTGCAGTTGCTCACAGGTTTCCAGGAAACAAGTCAATCAGCAGAGGAGAAACACTGTATTTAAAAAGGGAATGGGAGTTCAAGAGGATTCTTTTAAAGTCAAACAATAGAGCCGGCTGAGATGCAGAAGCTACTGAATTTGCCCTTAGGCTTTAGTGAATGAGTCATTTTCTTTTTCTCTCTTAGTATAAATGTCATTCTTTAGTAACTTTACCTTTTAATGTAGTTTCCCTTTCTCTGCATAGCTGGAAGATGAAGTGGCAGGTGCTGTTAAAATACAGGTTTTTAATATCATAGAATCATAGAATGGTTTAGGTTGGAAGGGACCTTAAAGATCATCTAGTTCCAATCCCCCTGCCATAGGCAAGGGACACTTCCCACTAGACCATATTGCTCAAAGCCTCATCCAGCCTGGCCTTGGACACTACCAGGGATGGGGCATCCACAACTTCTCTGGGCAACATGTTCCAGTGCCTCACCACCCTCATAATGAAAAATTTCTTCCTGAGATCTATTCTAAATCGACCCTCTTCCAGTTAGAAGCCATCACCCCTCGTCCTATCACTACATACCCTTGTAAAAAGTCCCTTTCCAGCTTTATTGTAGGCCCCCTTCAGATACTGGAAGGCCGCTATAAGGTCTCCCCTGAGCCTTCTCTTCTCCAGGCCAAACAACCCCAACTCTCTCAGCCTATCCTCATAGGAGAGGTGTTCCAGCCCTCTGATCATCTTCATGGCCCTCCTCTGGACCCGCTGCAACAGGTCCATGTCCTTCTTATGTTGGGGACTCCAAAGCTGGACTCCAGTACAGTACAGGGAAAGGGTTGTCAGTTCCCCAGTCAGCTTCTTATTACGGCATTTTTCTCCTGTGTCAGGGGCTGGCAGTGGAGGGGCACTGAGGGGGGTCTTCTCTGCTACTTTGGTTGGCTCAGCCAAGAATGGGAAGAAGGCAGGAGGACCATTTGAATCTGGTCTGCAGAGCAGATGACTCCAGCTCTCCATGAAAGTGCTGTCTGTATATAAGCACAAGCTTAGTCCTTGCCCATGACTTCACATTTTCAAAAAATGAATAACAGAAATACACTTTTTACCCAGAGATCTCAAAGTGAGCCTACACCCTAGAAAAGAAATCAGCCAGGAAAGTGAGCTCAGCCACAGCAGCAGCATAACAAAACCAAAGTCAGTTAGGAGACTAGTGACAGATCCAGGTCCCAAGACTCAGAAACCACCTGCGTTCTTCTTCCCAGGACTGGTAACCCTTAAAACTTCCCTGCTGAGGCTGGAGCAACTTTCATCTAAGGCCTTTGAGGAGGTGGGCTCATAGGGTGAATGGCAAGAAGAAAATGGCCCTGCAATTTGTCAGATGCAATGGTTTAACACCCCAGAAATTCTCATCAGCTTCATCTTGCTGATGTTGGCCTCATAACCCAAGGTCTAGCTAAAAGATGTCCCATTTAGATGTCAAACACACTTGCTTCCAACCCAGTAACCTAGGACACTCTTTCCAACCATAGGGCTCTTTCCAACCAAGGTCAAGGGCTTGAGTGGAGTGTTGCTGCTTTCCTGGGTGTGGGGACACCACACTTGGAGGTCACCAGCCAGCACAGACACCAGAAGTGTAGTAAGCACCAGGGAACCATATCCCACACCAGCCTCCAGTGGGACTGCAAGCAAATTACCCTCACTACAAAGCTGTGAAGTCCTAGGGTTTGGGGTGTTTCCCCCTCCTTTCTGGCCTGCTGTACTCTTAAAAAAAAAAGTAAAAAAAAAGTTGAACATTAAATTCTTGCAGGGGAAACCGCGTTTATTGCTGAGAGCAAATCTCTCCAAGACACAACGATGGATGCAGAGCTCAGTCACGTGTCAGCAGCTGTGTCCCTGCAACTGGGCAGCCAGTCTCACACTTGTGAAAGGGAAGCACAGCACAAGCTATTTGCAGGATGTCACCTCTGGTCACAACCAGTGCTGCTGGAGCGAGGGCACAGCTGTGGACTGTGACAAAAGGTAGGGGCCTGTAACTAAAGAGGACTCTAGAAGGGCAGAGAGAACTGGTCTGCAAGATCTCCTGCCAGCAAATGTCACTGAAGAACTCTCTTAGATCTCCCATGCTGCTGTATGTGTACATCTCCAGTGGGGAGGTGGGAGAGAGGGTTTTGAAACAATGAAAAAATAAAATTCCCCTCTCTGTTTGAAGCCTGCACTCCTTGAGCTTTGCATTCAAGCTGTCGTCTGAAGCTTTGTCCTGCTGGCTCCCACCGTGTCTCCACAGGAACATGACACAGTGGGACAGAAATGGACTCTGCTGTCCCTCATGTATGAGGAGCATGAGTCTCACTCCTTCCCTGGAAGCTTTTTTAGGGAAGCTGTTAAATGAGGTTTCATGCTGGCTCTTGTTCTCTCCACCATCACAAGTAGTTTTCTAGTGAGGGTCAAGTGCCAGGGAAGGCAGAGTTTATACAGTCTCCAGGTAGCTCTGCCTGTTGCTGGAGATGTTAACATATGTGCAGACCCCAGCTCTGGGTGTTTGATAGCACCGTTCCTCCCCCTCCATGGCCAAGAGACATGTTTGCCTGCACTTTGGCTTCAAGCAGGCTAAACAACACACTAAGCTGATCTGCAAAATATGTGTCTAATTCTGGACAGGTTTTTCCAGCTGACTTTTAATGAGATGTGGTCTCCCCTCCCCACCGAGCTCCCCTTTAAGTTAACTTTGTTCTCTGCCTGATGGATTGAATCACCACACAAAACACATCTCAGAAGCTGCTGCTCTGTTACAGCAAAGGAAAGGCATCCTAGACAAACACGCTTTCCCCTGCACATCCATGGCAGCTGCACACAGAGCACCACCACAGCAGAGAGAGCTGTCCTCGTGCAGCAGGGAGAAAGCTGAACCCTTCCCAGTAGGAACTGCTGAGCATCTAATTGCATGCACACGCTCACCACTAATTTAGCCCAGCGCAGCCCGTGCTTTGATGCAGCTGGCCAAGGAAGCGGAGCAGATATGCCCTGCACTTTCTGCAGCCAGCATGAGGAAGTTATCAACACCATGAGGCCCGCAGGCAGGGAAGCAAGCTGCTTTTGGCTGAGGATGAAGGCACCTTTTTGCTTTGGACAACAAAAGCTGGACCCAGCTCACGTTCCCTGCAACCACTCTGCTCTTTCAGTCATCTCCTCTCAGGGCTTAAGCAGAGTCTGACCTGTATTTCAGCAGTGACAGCAGCTCCTCCTCCCTGGTCATCAAAAAGAGACTCTCATATTGACTCCCCAGTGGTCAGGGGATGTAAATTTGGGTTTCAGGGGCAGTGCCTCCATACACAGCTGCACTCCCAAATCTCCACCTGGGACACTCAGTCCCTTCTCAGGAGGACCTTCAGTGCATTCACAAGCCTGCTGCCTGCTGCAGGCACCTGTGCATGCAGCATTACCTACAGAAAGCAGAACACATATTCTGGCCATGAACAGAGCGTCACAACCACAGCTTCTCTTCAGCCCTGTTGGAGGATTAAAGAAATCCTTTTGCTGCTTGGCTCTGAGCTAAGGCAAACTCTTCTCCTCCTCATCAAATACCAGAGGGGAAAGAACTATATTAAGTTTCACAAGAAGGAATATTCCTCTTTTCCCACCATTAATACACTATTTCAGTATCCGTTTGGGGGAACAGAAACCAATGAAAAATCAATTCCCCAAACTTCCCATTTTGCTCAAAAAGGCATTTTCCGCAAGGAGAAGATTCAGTTAATTCCAGCACAAGGTCTCAAGTGCACACAATTTCTCTGCTAACTTAACCTCTGTTAATTTCATACTCACAAAACAGCAGACATGGATGAGCAGAAGTGGACAGACAGACTCAGCTGCAGGGGCATGAGAAGAAGTTAAGAAAAAAAGCCTCACAGAGAACTGTGCAGGGTTCCTTTTGCCTATCACATCACCCATGTGTAGCCTGTTCCCCATCTCCTGGCTGCCCAGCTCACCATGAGAGCCCTTGCCCAGGGGATTGATTCAAGAGAAGCAGGAGTTGGCTCTGCAAGAGTATTTCTGATGTGGTCCACCCTGGTTTCCCCATCAGTAGGTTGTAGTCCACCTTCCCCCTGTAACAGCTAGACTACCAGGTCCAGCTGTGGGACCCTCCAGCCAGGACATCCCTGCCTCAGCACCCAGATGTGCACTGCTCCAACTGCAACGCTTTGGCAGCCCTCCTGACTGCTGGCCTCACAGAGGTCTGTTATTAAGGTGAAGCAGCAGACCTTCTCACAGCACCAAGCAGAGGCAAGAGATGTTTAGGGGGCAGGAGCTGCTATCAAAGTGGTGAGAAGCTGTCACAGCTCAGGCACCGGAACAACTGCGAGCTCAAGACCCAGAGGTCATCTGACCTTATCTGCAGTGAATCTCTGAAGAAAAAAGCACATGTTTGTACCTCAGCAGAGGAGCAGAGACAGCAGGGGCTCCATCCTCTCTGTGCAGTCTGCTTGTGGACCATGGGGCACCGTATGTGCAGGTGTGGCTTTCCCGTCAGAGAATGAAGGTGTCCAGTGTTTCATTCATGCTTTCAACACCAAAAGAACACTGAAGTGAAGGTGGCAGCAGGCCACCTTTATCCTTTCTTTATTTTAGCCCCACAGGCATCTGCCAAGCTCTAGCTAGACCTGAGATGCCTCTAAATTCAACTCTACCTCTCCTTATCCTGAGGAGCCCTGTGGACCTGTAGAAGTGCTGCGCTCCATCAACACTTGCCTGCTGCCCCTGGGACAGGCTGCAAAGTCTTGCTGCTAATAAGGAGCCCTGAAAGTATTCAATGCTACAAGTCAGCAGGAAAGCTATACTACAAAAATAAACAATAACGGCACTAGATTTCCAAAGCCTGTTGCAAGGTTCAGGTTAACTTGTTCCCTTACAGCAACTCCAGCAAAGCTGGGAACATGGCAGCAGGGAAGAGGGGAACAGGTCAGGGTCTGCAATTCTCTTGCACAACTGTGGTATGCACCAGGCATTTGGTTTCCCTGGCACCTATATGAGGAAACACACCCTCTGCCTTCAAGGGGACTGGCATAATAAATAAGAGACTGAATTGCTAAGGAAATGTGCAGGATGAGGGGATGGGGGGAGAGGAGGTGAAGCAGAGTGTCTATGGAAGAGCAGCTCCAGATACCTTGGGGCTGGCTCAACCCTTTAGTCCTCGCTGCAGAGAACTAGAGGAACTCTTTATTGAGGGAGCACATTCAGCTTGGAGCAGGCTACAAATACAGAGATACATTTGTGGCTGCATTTCAGAACCAGTGCAAATGTTCCCACCCTTGATAAGGGATTCTCTTATTTATTAGCAGAGGTCAGGTGTGCACTCTGTAATATGTCCCATACCCTCTTCAACTCACAGCCTAACCTTGGTAATCTGGGAATACATTTGGTATGTGCCACTGACCACACTTACAGCTCCAGCAAGTTTGCCTTCTCGGATTTAAGCACAGGGCTCACTGACTTGTTATTTATAAGGCAGTTGCCATGATTTTTCATGTAAAGCACCAAAGATGCATGGCTCTGAAGGCATAACAGTGAGACCTTTTCAACTCTGAAGACAGTGGAAAACACCCATCATTTTATAGTGCAGAAGACATCAAGCACAACCAACATCCCCTGAATTTACAGACCCAGCAGTCTGGGGGACGGTGGAGGAGCCAAGTAGCGAGACAACAAAAGATTACTGGAGAATGACATGGGGAAGTTCCTGCTGCCTCTTATTTGATTAATGCCAGCTAAACAAATGAAATGAGGCCATGCAGCCAGAGGCCATGCACACACAAGCCCAGTCATGGCAGCAAATCGTAACTGCTGCATCCAGAAGGTGGATGATCAGTGCTTGTGCATTTGCCAGCATGATGGGCTCAGCACACAGGTGATGATGGCCATTAGCTAGTGAGGAAGATGGTCCCACTTGGGTGAAAGTGAGGTTTGTCTCCATGCAGCTGAGTTGCTTAGATCAAAGGCTTGGGCAAAGCTGGAAAGTCATGCAAACAAACATACTCAAGGGTTTGCAGAGAAAGTGGGACTCAGCAGAGCTTCTCTGTGGCCTATTTCCCCCACCTCTGCCTTTTTTCCTGAACATGAGTCTGTAGCCTTCAACACTCAGGCAGCAATGAAAGCAGGGAAGAGCTCTCACATAGCTACGTGAGAAAAGGGGTGGTTTCTTCCATGACATATAGAAGGTGGGATGCTCCCAGATCTGGCCTGGCATGAATGGTAAATGCAGGATCATAGAATAGAACCATAGAATCATTTAGGTTGGAAAAGACCTTGAAGATCATCGATGGCATGTTTGCAACAGGAAAAGATTACAGCTCTAATAGCACAGAAATGTTTTTGGCATGACTACTTCCATCACATGGGGAATAGTAGCTGCCTAACAATTCTGGGAATAAAGGGCTGGGAGGAAGGCAGAAAAAAGATATGAAGCTGCATGTGACTAACTGCGGCCTGGTTCTCTTTGAAGCACAAAATTCACAGCTGATCTTCATGCATAAGCATAGTAGATACCTCAAAGTCTTATTTGGCTTGGCTTTTGCAAGAAGCTTTAGTTACAACATAGGCTTCATAACAGTTTTCAGTGGAATGGAGAAAGTGCCTTGGTAATCTCCAGAGTAATTACAATGTTCACCGTAGCCATCTTGCTTCCTGAAGGCCAAGGAAATTGCTATGGGCAATAAATAGAAAAGGGTGGTCTGGCCCCCAGTGCAAAGTCCATAATTTCAAACTGGCAAGGAGATGCTAATCTGATTGCCTTTTTTTAGCACCAAAAACCATGGATACATTTGAAGTGGTTTTACTCAAAAAAGCCCACACTGAACATAGCCTGCTCTTCTCTTCAATACAAACTTTCTTGGCTTTGATATGTCCCTGAGAGGCTGCCTCCAAGTGACTGTTCCAGCCTGTGAGGATCGCAGCTCACTTGCTATTTCAAGAAGAGAAAGAAATGTCTAGGTCTGAGCTCTCCTTGGACCACCTAAAATTTACACCTGCTATTACTAACCATACATGTGCAGGAGCATCTATGCTACATCTGTACATGCCTTAGCACAAGAGACCTTCTCAGAAAGCTTTATAGCTCCAGAGCCCAGTTATCTGTAGGTTCCCAGATGCTGCTGAACACAAACCACCAATACGTAGCTCAATGCAGCAGTAGCTCCCAGGGCATCCCTGTTTTAAAGAAGATGTGAAGGGCCAAGCGGAGCTTCTCAAGCTTTGCCCTACTCCTCCAGGTTCCAGCAACACACCCTATCCATAACGTGAGACTGGTTCCTCAGGGAGAAATGGGAAGCACCTGAGCATGGGTTTCCCCAACGACAAAGTGCTCTTGTTCCCCCCAAGTCCCTGGGTTCCCAAGTAGGAAGATGTGGAGGCAGAGGAGCCCACATATGGTTTCCCAGAGCCAGCCTAGATTTCAGGCTGTGTCCCCAAGACAAATCTGCAGCAGGTCAGAGAGCCCTGCCACATCTCCAGGCATCCCTTTCAGGTTTCAGTAATACCTCCAGGATGCAAATGCATCTTCTGCTTTTCTCAAGCAGGAAAACCACATCTCCTCTTCACACAGCAACTCCTGAGTGCCAATGGGGATGGCTTGGGACAATGTGCTTGGTGTTGGGGAAGGATTATACACCATTACAGAGCAGTTATACAAAAAAAGTCACCTGTTGTGGCTGGAAATGGACCTGAAGGTTGCTCTTTGTGTCCACCAGCCCTTCCATGGTGCCATCACTGTGCTGGATGAGTTTTCTCCTCCTTTAGGTGAGAAGTGCATGCTTTGAGCACCTTCCTCTGCTGTTCTCAGAAGTAGTTTAGTTTTGTCAACACACACAATTCTTGCAAATGCTGACAGAAAGCTTCCAGCCAGGCCAGCTTCCAGCTCCAGCCACAGAGTACTTCACCTGCAGAACTTTTTCCACCATTACTTGCCCATTGCTGATCCTGCTGAAGCCCATGGACATCTTCCTCTCTTTCTGTTAGATAAGGTTGACAACCACTTTCTTACTTTACTCAATGTGCATTTCCCCCCTCCTCTATTCCTGACCTTATCCCTTCTGTTGGCCCAATTCCATTGTCCCTCTCACTCATGCCGGAGCTCACAAGTATGGGATGTAACAGTGAGCAGCATTTCCTCATGACTCAATACTTGATGTAAAAATTTAAGTGATCTGCTGTAACATCAGACCATCTTACATTTCATCTTACTTGAGAAGTTTACACCAGTAAATACTTAGCAGTAAACTAGCTAATCCTACTGAAGCACCCATAAGAGATCAAAACCCACAAGGAAAGGGCTAAAACATGCGTTGGTCCACACTTGTTTCAGACATGCAGAAAGGCTGGTCTACCTTAAAGCCTCCCAAAAGGCAGCCTGCATTGTGACTCTGCCTGGTTTTAAAAATCAGCTTAGCTGAATTGGTTTTAAGACAGGTGAAGAGTCTTGCAAAAGTGAACATGTCTTTTAGTGAAAAATATGACCCTGTTACTCTTCATCTGAGGCTTTCGCTATCTCAGCATGCCTTGAGTGACTTAGAAGTCACAAAATGCCGGCGTCAGTTCAGGTTTTGCACCAGCTTCCTAGAAACCGTGCTTGGGTAGAAGTTTGCTTACCAGAGTCACTCTCAGTAGGATCAGGCTTGATTAGACCATGCATCATCCAAGTGAGGACACGAGTAGCCCCGATCAGACCTTGTCATTAATCTCAAACATCATTATGGATTTGCAGCACAGAGAAAGAGACCAGTCTGGAAGAAGCATGGCTCCATCTCATTAGCAAGAGCTGCATTTAAGCACAGCAGCGACACTGCTGTTAGCATTCAAGGCTTGTGAACACTGCTGTGAAACTTTCTTGTCCCCTCAGCTGACTCCCCAGACCTGCAGGAGGGAAGGCCTCCTCTGGAGCCAAGCTGGCAAGATGCTTTCTGGCATGATAAGTGTTTAACACTCTCTGTTTATTTATTGCACTTAAAAGCAGTCCGGGAGGGAGGACCTGGCCCATTTGCTTATTGTGTTTCCTCTCTGCTAGTCTCCTGACTGCAGCATGGGCAAAATCATGCCTTCATTAAAATTAAGACACAAGACAAACACAAAGCTCTTTTTTTGTTTGAAGCCACTGGAGCAGAAATGCAACAGAGGTTCCCCAGTGTTTCATGCTGGGCAGCAACACTAGAGCAAGCAGCAGCAAGACCCTGTAGAGGTCCTTGCTATTGATGGCTGCTTTCGGAGCAGCAGTCAAGAAGGATTTATGCTTGGCCAAGGGATACCCAGGAGGCAGAGTCAGCCTGTTTTAGTCCCATGGGGAGTCAGTCAGCAGTGATAAAGACAGGCCCAGGGGGATGGATAGGTGGGACACTTGACAGTGAGGGGCAAGAGGAGGTGCTGTAGAGCAGGGCAGTGGTATCTCAGGGATCTCGTGACAATGCAGTGTGCTTTCAATTTGGGTCCAGAAGACCCAAGGCTGGCACAAAGAGATACGGGGTATTATATTGGGGTCATGTGCAGAGAATAATGCAGGAGCCCTTCGCTATCTCAGGACCCGATGCAGCTAGGGTGTGTGATTAGCTAAGGTCCAGTAAGCAAGACCAGCCCTCTGCTTGCTGACAGCATGAGAGCTACAAGCAGACAACTGCTTTTTCAGCTTCTAGGGCAGATGTTCAATTAAGATGTGCATATCTTTCTCTACCTTCAAATACTGTGTTTTAGAGAGTGCTGCTTAATGGGTGTAGCCTGCAGTGTTTCGTGATAAAATATACAGTAAAATTGATGCAAGGAGTATCACTCACTAGAATTGTGCCTGAGTTAACATAACTTGGAGTAATCCCACTCATTGAAGCTGTACTCCTTGTGCATAGAAAGTAAGCTGGGGGTGGAGTTCAAAGCTATAGACTCTATAGCAGGGGGAAGGCAAAGATAGCTAGTTAAACACATTTGCACCACTCCAAAGTGTATCATCTTCTGCAGCACAGGCACATGCAAGAAATACAGCACCATGGTTCAAACAGTTCTCAAGACAGGTGATGTGGGGTCCTGCTTTGATACAGATACATCATTGTTGTGTCTGGTAAAAGAAACAGGTGACCAGGTGACCCATGTGGTGGATAAAGGAAAGGCTGTGGATGTTGTCTGCTTGGACTTTAGTAAGGCCTTTGACAGAGTCTCCCACAGCATTCTGCTAGAGAAGCTGGCAGCCCATGGCTTAGACAGATGTACTGTTTGCTGGATTAAAAACTGGCTGGACAGCCAAGCCCAGAGAGTTGTGGTGAATGGCGTTAAATCCAGCTGGCGGCAGGTCTCAAGCAGCTTTCCTCAGGGCTCAGTTTTGGGGCCAGCCTTAATATCTTTATTGGTGATCTGGACGAGGGGATTGAATGCACCCTCAGGAAGTTTGCAGATGACACCAAATTAAGCGGGAGCGTTGATCTGCTTGAGGGTAGGAAGGCTCTGCAGAGAGATCTGGACAGACTGGATCGATGGGCTGAAGCCAACCGCATGAGGTTTAACAAGGCCAAGTGCCAGGTCCTGCACTTGGGTCGCAACAACCCCAGGC
>VYXH01008829.1:131149-159701 GCA_013397275.1 Burhinus bistriatus
AAAGCGTAGAGGGGTCACACCTGCGGGGAGGAGCAGACAGGACAGGTGACCCAAAACTGACCAACAGGGTATTCCATCCCATCTGCCTCATGCTCAGTATAAAAGCTGAGGAATCAAAGGGTTCGCGTCCGAGGAGGACTCTGTCTCTGTGTCTGCCTTTGATCCCGATCCTGAATCCAGATCCAGAATCCAGTTCCCGTCTGTCACTGAGTCGAGTCTGGGACTTTCCCAGTGCCTGCTGGTGATGTGATTGATACAGTTTTGTATATATTTCATTATTTTATTTTTATTATTTTATTATTAATATTTCATTAAAGTAGTTTAGTTCCTTCTAAACTCTTAAGTCTCTCTTTTTCTCTCTCTCTCCTGCCTCTCTTTGGAAGCAGAGCAGAAGAGAAAGCACCTGTCGTTCCGCCTGGCGGGGCCAATCTGGCCCAAACCACAACAGCTTCATATATTAGTATCTGTAGACATCCCTAGTCACGAGAGGCCTGTAAAGTCAGAAGGGTGCTGCTGCAAGGCAGAACAGTCTAAGGGCCTTTTGCCCAAATCATGTCCATCTGTCTTTCTGGGGAACAATACTGATGTTTCCAGATCTTGGAGGGTTTTGAGGCCAGTAGTCTTAAACACAGTCTCAAAACACCACTTTAGTCCTCAAGACATGCCAGGTTGCACAAGGGAGAGGAAGGCCCCGGACATAGGCCTTCATAAAATAGGGCAGGGGAAGAACCTGTTAACTGATCATGCCATAACCTCTCCTTCCAGCCTAGCACACACACCAAATGCCCAGGGCAACCCAAAACCTAGACAGGAGCTGCAGCCCCATCGCTTCCTTGGTCAAGTGACAGTGGCAGCGACGGATGCTGTTGTAGGTCCTCCCTGGGCAGCAGATGCTATGCCCAGCTCTCCCTTCCACCAGCAGGGTCAGGAGTTGTACACACAGGTCTTCACTTCTTCCTCCCAGTTTTCCCATATCAGCTCTGCCACTTGCATTCATCTACCTTTTCTCTAAAGATGAACCACCCAGACATACTGCCTTTTCTTTCAGATGCCAAGATGCAAATCTGTGTAAGCCTACCCAGCTCTACCCTGACACATCTCCTGGTCCTTGATGAAATATTAAATCACATGTAGAATCCCAGTCTTACAGTGGAGTTGTACAGACATCTACACTTGCAGAATCATAGCATGGAGACCACCATTCAAAAGAAAAGTTCTGCAATAACAAGGACTGAGAGTCTCATGCTGCCTACCTAAACTCAAACTCATTTTCTAGAGGAGCCAAATTTTTGCTAGGTGATAAAATCTGAAGAATGCTTTTCTACCTGGAAAACCAATTACCCCTAAAAAACCCAAAACACCACCTTTAAACACTTCCATTGTTAACAAACTGTTCATATGGTCATATTAAATAGGACATCCTTGCTCACTGCACCCTTCTGAAGGTAAGGATGTCAAATCATAGTGAATTAATTTCTGAAGCTTTTCAGGAGCTGGAAATGTCACAGCAAGAGCAAAGAAAATTGTGGTAGAGGTCTTGCAGGAAAATCCAAGCAACTTGCAGTAAAATCTCTGTGTGTGAGTAAAGGAAGTGCTAGCTTTATTTTGAGTTACTAGATCACCAAAATTTGTAGATATTCTTCTGTCCCCCTGCATTCTGCTTATACGCTGTGTAGTCTTAATACCCACTCATCTCCATAATTTCTTTTGACTTACAACACAGAACTAAAACTTCTGATACCTTAAGGTTGCCCTGTCTCTTGTCAGAGTTCACGTTTACTATAGCTAGCTATAAAAATGACAGCTTTTTTTCCACTGGATAAAAAATTCAGCTGTCAGATGGTGGATATGATGATCAAAGATGAGTACTATTTTTTGCACACACAAGCTTTTAAAACCTGACCTCTAGTTTAGGATCCTGAATTAGCGTTAACTCCAGTGGTGACTGGGGAATTACAAACATTTTATGAACTCTGGTGAACTCACACTGTACACTCCTTATTCATGCCTCTCTACAAAGTACTGCCTGAAACTTCTGAAAAGGTACATTTAACTTACCTGAAACTCTAAACATTTACGAAGAAACAAAGATGGTGCAGATTTCAAGAGGAAGGGAAAACGTCTTGGGCCCAGTCTGGAGGATACTTATTCTGTAGTCAACAGTCAAAAGCCTTCTGGCCAAACTTGGATCTTGCACAAGGACAGTGGCGGAGATTGGAGAGGTTCAAAAAGCTATGGCTGTAGGCTTGACTTCCTGTGAAAGGTAACAGCCAGGTTTTATTTGGAACAAAGCTGTCTCCCTGCTTTCTCGGAGCTGTGGCTGTCTCCTCAGAGGGTGCACTGAGACCCAAGGACATGCAGAAATTTAGTTCAACTGAGGGTGCTTCTGCTGTAAAAGGACACCACGTCAGTTTATGGGCAAATTGTCATAAATGCACTTCGAGTGCCTTTGTGTTGAAATATGATCAATCCCTAAGGAAAACTACTGATCTGTATAATTAGAGGGAACTGACACACACGTCCATGGCTGGTGGCAAATTGAACACACAGGAATTCTCGCTCATTCCTGCAATAATCACAGCACAGCTACCACACTGGCACAGAATTTCAATACACAAAAGGCAAGTTCTTAATGCCAATTAAATTTAAGATTAGATTTCCCCCCGCCCTATTTTTCCTCTTTTCAGAACCTCTTGAGGCTTCAAAGGCACCTTTCACAAACCAGGATGTTTTCTCATTATAGGGAGCAAGCTTATCAAACAAGTGCTACTAAATTCCACACTTCACCCCATAAGCGGTGGCCCAGATTTCTGGTGTGTCTTCGGAGAAATTGGTCCACGAGTATTTCAGGTTGGATAACAAGACAAGCAAGCCTGCCAGAACAAGGACATGGCACAAGAGCAAGGTAGAAGCACATGAGTCTGAAGGACCCCAGGAGCTTGGCCTTCATGTTGATCACAGCCAGGTCAGACCCATAGAGGTGGGCTCATTCACTTAACCCCAAGTCCAAGGAAGGGATCCTCCATACAATAGATGAGGCATCCCTTCCTCAGAGGTTGCTGCAAGCTCAGACCTAGTTTACGAGGGCTGTAGTAAGAGCATGTGGTGACCAGCAGACTGTTTGAAATGGGCTGGGAATGGCATCAATTGACTCTGGTCGGCTAAGCCCCATCAGAGTCTAATTTCCAGGTTGACAGCCTCAGCAGGAGAATGTGAAGTGTGTAATAAAACATTGAGAAGTTATAAAGAAACCTTAGGAGATGAGTACATACACAGGCAGCCAAACGGTGCAGTCATGCTGGGCTGCACAGGCTCCGTCATAAATCACAATTCATTTTCCAAATGTGCATTACATACTCAAGCCAGAATCTGAACACAGTGTTTCTTCTATGCTGTGTCACATTAACGAAGCCATGGTATTAGCTGTCAAATTATAACCAACATCCCCTGCTCCCAGAGAGGATTTGAGTTGCAGAGATACATAATGGATTCTCTTGTCAGGAGGGTTTTGCATGAGCCAGCTAAGGGAAGCACACTGTTGGGTGGCCCTTGGTGAAGACATCTTCACGCCTGCTGTAGAGCATCTTGATTTACTTACCTGAAGGTACTGATGGGCAGGTTACTGCTTCAGCACCTGCTGTCTGCCAATGGAGAGTCTGTGGCAGAACCACCTACTGCATCCCAGAGCCTGCCTCCAAACAAACTCAACTCTCCTCTGCTTCTATCTTCAAATGAAACTAGATTATATGAAGGACAATGCAGTATACATGTGGCTTTCTGCCACATTGCAGTGACAAAGAGACCGAGTGCACAGAAGAGGTTGAATGTCAGAGACAGTAGAGTGCTCTTGAGATGTCCCTAAAATTGTAGTCATTCCCACACCCAACTAGACTGTTCACCTACCTCAGTTCAGAAACTCAGAAGTATAATGCATACAAGATGTCCTCATGTGAAGAGAAGCTCTAGTGATCCAGAGCAGTTGGTTTTTTTCCCCGCCTGACAAATAGTCCCGGCTTATGCCTACACACATAGAGGTTTTGGGAAAAGAGAAGTTTGTTATTCAGAATTAGAGGAGAGCAACCATCAAGACTTGATAGGTCTCAGAGCCTGCACGAACAAGCAAGTGTTTTGCAAAGAAACAACATGGATTCCTCCCACCCCAGCTGCTAACATGGGCTGAGCTCAGAAAGGCCTGTCTGTGTAATACAGAGGCTGAAATGCTGCAAGAAGGCTGGAACTCATTTTCTTGGAGCAGAGATGATGTTTTTCTCTCAAAAAAATGCAAAAACGTAAGAACACGGGAATGCACTGCCCTTGACACAAGAATTGTCGTTTTTGTGTAGGGTCTGGCACAGGGGTGCTTGAAGACAGCTGCTGCATGAGTGCTAAATAGCTCTCTGCGAGAAATCCCTACTCCCTGAAGCCTTGCTTGAGATATTGACCGAGCCCAAAGGAAAGGGCTATCAGGAAACATAACTCCTGTGACTCGTAATTGCCAACACAAGCCTATCATTTAGGCCTATCTGCAAAGAGGGCTGCAGGTCTCTTTCTGCTGATCTCTCTCATCTTTAGTCTGCCTCCTGGCTAGTTCTGCTTTTGTCGTCTGCTGCAGGCAGCAACATTTTCAAGCACCTGCTGCAATTGGGATTCCTCACACCACACACACACACCCCCATCTCAGTATGCACACAGAAAAACAGGAAAAGCTTCCTAAGCTCTTAAAGAGTGTAAGACTGTAGACAGAAACAGCACATTTAGAGGCTTTCTGGGGGAAAAGCAGACAGTTCAGAGCTGGTAGATCACGACGTTCAGCTAATGGTGAGCACAGACTCCCGTCACATCTTGTAAGGTCCAAGTGACCCATCACAGTGATTATATCCATCATTAAAGTCTCTCCAACTCCCCTGACTGCAATGCAGCCTGGTGCACAGAACCTACTGCTACAGGCACCTCACCTCTCACAAAGCAGGGTTTCAGTGTCCATGCAGCCTCGTTCCACAACACATTACCCTGCATGACTGGAGCATCTTCTCTTACCCTGACAAGCTGCCATGAAGCTGCCATGAGCACAGCATCTTGGCCCTGCCGCTCTTTCCTGGAGCAGGCACTGCTACCAACCAACCTTCTGTTTTACTGCATGACCAAGGACCTCACCTCTGTCAGGTTGAGAGTTAATGGGAAGTTTTGAGCTGTATTTCCTCTCTAAATACCAGGCATGACTTATGTTGAATCTATGTGATATAACAAACCATTCTAGCACAGAAATATTTACCACAGTCCTTCCTAAGTCACAATAGACATGATCCTCACCCCAGATAAAACCCTCTCTCCCCATTTGCTCCACAATGGGTTCTCTGCAGGTTCATTACCACCAACCCAGGCATACACATACACAGAGACACCCAGGCTTTGCAAAAAAGTTTGCAGCTTTCCGTCTCCCAGGAGCAGAGACATTGTGGGAAGGGACGGTTTTATCACTGGCTATATCCAGACAGTGCAGAAGTTGCATCTGGTCATGCAAGATGCCAGAGGGAGAGTCAATAGGCAGGATCCCCAGAGGAGATACTTCTCCAAGGTCCACTGCTGGAGGCAAGACATCTGGAGTAGCTGAAGTGCATATTGCATTTGCTCTCCACTCTTGCATGCAGCATTGTTGAGCACAGCACTGGAGACGGATTAGAGTTGGCTTAGGACCAGTTCTAAGGGGTACTGGTGTCACCTGTGCTGCACTTGTTCATAGAGGGCCACTATTCTGGCAGGCATCGTTTCAGGTAAGTGCAGGTGTGTTGAAAAAGCCACCAACAAGCAGGTAACAGCAGTAGGAATCTGGCAGCATCCCAGGAAAGATGGGAGAGCCCACAGAGTGGCTGCTTTAATGTTCTTGGATGCTAGAGTGACACGTGCCATGAAACCTCATGGCTCTCCCAATACATAGGAAAGTGCTAAACAGTCTGTTCCATGCAGGACTGCCATATGCAAACACCAATGTGCCAGAGACAATGCTTCTGTGCTGGCACATTGCAGAGCAGTTGCCCCAGCAGCAAGTGTGACTGCACTGCTGCCTAGCTGACCGCACAACCACGGGGCTCCCCTGTCGACTTTTCTACTTCGATTTCGCTCCAGCCAGTAATTCACAAGAATCTAAAAAAGAGCAAGAAGAATATTAATCAAAAGAAGAAATATTGCTCTAACAGGCTTCTGTTTGCCACTCCATTTTGGGGAGCTTATCCTTGCTTTTTGAGCTGGCTCAAGAGTTTCTCAGGGAAAGAAAATAGCCTTGTGCTTAAGGACCCTGAAATAAAACTCCAGTGACCAGAGCTCAGCTCCTGGCTTGGCAACACCTTTCCATGGCTCAGACAAGACAGGTGACATTCATGTCATTGCATACCCACTGTGTCCATACAGGGACCCATGGCCACAGGAGGAGGACTATAAAATTAGCTGGAGCAGACAGCATGAGACAAGTCTCCAGGGGTGGAGGGACTGGACAGTGTCCCTCTGGACCCTCCTTTGTAGCCGCTAACATCATGCAGACCACCTCCAAATGCACCATACCCTGTGCCACCAACAGCCTGAGTGAGACCCTGAAGTTTTCCAGCTCCTTGGGCACTACTTTAGCAGAAGTGGCCCTGCAGCTCTGCATGATGTGGGCAACCAGCTCTGTTAGGTGCATCTCACACGGAATTAAAAGGAAACTCATTTTGCCCAGATGGTGTTTTGCCCACACAAAACACTTGTACACAAGGAATAATTCATGCTTATACACAGTGCCTGATGCTCCTGGCTGTGACCCCGTATCTGGAGAGCTGCGTCTGCCACCTGAGCCACCAGAGCAGTGAGCAGGCATGGATGCCACTGCCCCGACACACAGGCTGGAGGCATCACAATAGCAGTGACCCTATTGTTAGAGATCATGTCAGCCTGGATGTGCCAAATACAGTCAGATTTGTCAGCATAGCTAGAGAACTCAAATCCTGAATGTCCACAGTGGATCAGATCTGGGGTTTTTTGGTAGGTTTTGTTTTTGTTTTTGGGTTTGTTTGTTTGTTTGTTTTTTAAACACAGTCAGCTGCCTGATTCCACAGCATCTGCTCTGAGGCACAGGCAGTGAAATCCACCTCCCAAGAGCCAGTAGGCACAAGCCTCTCCATCCCACAGCCTTACTGTTTGTCATACTTGTATGCATAATCAGGAGGCAACACGCCATTCCTTTTTAAAGTCAGGCCAAGATGTCAGGGTGGGAATTGGAGCATCATGACAGCTTGTGCAAAACAGAGGCAACTCTCCTCTTGGCATTGCTTCCCCAAAGGAGCAAATATTACAGCTATGGTATCCACACATCAGCAGAGCACACCTCACACCTAACAGCAGGCATATAAGCTCACAGAGGTGTTTTCAGAGATGCTACTACTACTTGGCATTAGCCTTCAGGACTCCATCATTTTTACAAGGCTGGGCACCCCTTGTATTAGCTACTGTTAGAAATCTGCAAGAGGGAAACTACTCAGCAGCTCCAATTGCCCAGTTCCGTTCCAATGTAATGGTACCCAGGTGCATTTGTATCAACGGTCCTTGGAGCCCTGCTCCAAGGACAACCTCTGATGTATCCCAACCACTTCAAATCCCCAGAAAGGCACAAATACCAGTTTCTGACACCTCATGGCTAATTTCATAGGAAAGCTGGATTTTCCTGTGGGAGGGGCTACATGGGAGGGGAGCAGGAACCAACAACTGAGGGACTGGTCTCTTCATAAGTGCCTGAGCCCCAGAGCATTCCATCTGCTTCTTCAGTGACTTGTCTACAATAATATTTTCTTTGAAGACTGCCCACTGAAAGAAAATAACTGCTTTAAAGCAGCCAGAACTTTTCATTTTGAATACTCAAGTGCATAAGCCCCCTTTGAAATTCAGAAAATAAACCATCACCCTACTCATGACTGGCTAGCAGCATGCACACGACAGTGTGCGGCCATCTAGAGTGCTGCAACCCACTGGGGACCTAAAATATGGATATATGTAAATCTGTTACCCCCTAAGGGGAACACAGACTAGCTTACGCTAGGGAAGGAACCTCTGGCTCTTGAGAATCTGACTGTGGATCCATGCCTTGGTGGATGCAAGCCCCCTGCTCTTCTCTAGATCGCACAAACACCGTGCCAGCTATCCTCTGGCCTGCGCCACCATGCATTCCTGTAGAGCCCCTGTAGCTGAGATTCCCTCTCGTGCCAGGATGGAAGCAGTCTCCCTCTCACTCCCCTCCCCAGGAATCAGCATCAATCTCCAGGCCAAGGCCACTATCCCCTTGAGGCCACCTGCACTCTTCTCAACAATGCACTTGAGAAGCAGCAGATTGGACACAACTTAAACCAGTTTATAAAATGGGTTAATTCCCCCAATTCCCAGTGGTGTAAGGCAAGTATCCAGGTTTCTGGAGGCATCCATGCCTGCTAGAAACAAAATCAGCCATGCCAGACCCATACTAGGATTTGTCCTTCCATCTTGTCTGATAAGGGTCTCAGAGACTAGGAGGAAAAGTTAGAGCAAGGAAGATGTATCCTTGATGGAAGAGGATCAGGATCAAGGAATACTTAAGCAAACCCTCAGGGTTGCACCTGTGAGTGCTGAGGGAGCTGGCAGATGTCGTTGCAAGGCCACTTGATAATCATTGATCAATCATAGTGAACGGGTGAAGTGCCCGAGGACTGGAAAAAAGCAAATGTCACTCCTATCTTCAAGAAGGGCTAGAAGGAGGACCTAGGGAACTACAGGCCAGACAGCATCATCTTGATCCCTGGAAAGGTGATGGAGCAGCTAATTCTGGAAACCATTTCCAAGCATATAAGGGCAAGAAAATCATGAGAAGTAGGCAACATGGCTTCACCAAAGGGCAGTCATGCTTGACCAGCGTGATGAACTTCTACAATGAAATGACTGGCCTGGTAGATGAGGGGAGAGCAGTGGTCATTGTCTACCTGGACTTCAGTAAGGCTTTTGACACTGTCTCTCATAACACATGCTGGCGGCTGACCATCCAGAAAGCAGCTTTGCAGGAAAAAGACCTGGGGGTCCTGGTGGACACCAAGTTAAATATGAGCCAGAAATGTGCCATTGTGGCAAAGATGGCTAACGGTATCCTGAGCTGCGTTAGATAACAGGACAATGGGTACAAACTGAAATGCAGGAGGTTCCCTCTTAATATTGGGAAACACTTTTTTAGTGTAAGGGTGACTGAGCACTGGACCAGGTTGCCAAGGGAGGTTGTGGAGTCTCCCTCCTTGGAGATATTCAAAAGCAGTCTGGACATGGTCCTGGGCAACAGGCTGTAGGTGACTTGGCTTGAGCAGAGGGAGTGGACCAGATGACCTCTGGAGGTCCCTTCCAATCTCAACTATTCTGTGAGCATACAATTCCCAGCAACAGCATATCCTGAGATGGAAAAAGTGGAACCACATCTGCTGTATCTTGAATGGGGTTAAGAAAAAACATGCACTAGCTCTTCAATCTTTATGCATTCAACTTGCCAATCCAGCCAGTGTAGTTATGTCCTGCCACCGATAAAAAGAAACTGTTCAAAAGCATAAGTGACGCTTCATGCCTGGAGGTGAAGTCAACCAGCACATCTGAATTTTCTTCAACATCTGATTTACCAAGTTTTCAATGGTTGTGCTAAATCATTAATAGAGGTTAGTGCTGAATTCATCTGAGAAGTGCTGAGCTGAGTCAATGTTATTCTTCCACTTCAGTTTATCCTTGCAAATCAGCTTGAATTTAATGGCTCCTTTAGTCTGCACCAAAAAATAAAACACATGTAGAGGCTCATTCTGGGACTTTGTTGAGCAGGTGCTGATTTGTGGAATCAAGTACATTCAAGCTGATGTGATGCATTCAACCCTTTGCAGGCAAAACATTCCATGAGAACCAAAGGTTTCCAAACAAGAGGGAAGATTTCATATTAGGAATTAACTTCAGCCTCTGGAATTCACTTAGTGAGTCATGCAGCTCCCTCCCATCTCCGCTGGTGCCAAGGAAAGAATAATTCCCTCTTCAAGGGGCTCCCAAAGGATTTGGCATTACCCATCTACACTTCATGGCCGATGAAGAGGCCCTCTCTAGGGCAAATCCACTCCAGATGGTGAAAGAACAGTGACATTCCATCAGCCATTATGGTGGTCAAATTAACCATGCCCTCTATGTGGGGACAGGTAAGTTGATCTGTGTAGGAAAGATAGGAAGGAGATATGAGCTGAGGCATTAGCCTGGCCCTGCAAAGCCAGTTGTGAAATGCAGAAAATATAGTTGACACAACAAAAGCTGGCAAATAGTACTGATATAGGAGAATATGGTGTAATAGGCCTTCCCTTAGCTGTGTGCAGTTAATGCAAATTAAGCTACCATCCAGCATTGTCCTACAAAAGAATTCATTGCATTTTAGCCTTTCAAAATTGCTGATACACAGGCTCTGCCCCCCATTTACACGTCTCTCCCTGCTCCATAGAGACAACTGCAACACTCCAAAAGGGGAAAATTACATCATCTTCCCTGATGAAGACTTTACAGTCCCTCCAAGGGCTGTGTCCCACTTGAGAAACAACTTATCATTTGTGCAGATTATCCCACCATAAGATGGGGAAGACTGCGGAGAAGGTATGCCAAACACCCTCAGACAAATGTCACACTGCCCATAAGGACAAGAGGAAAGCCTTGGAGTAAAGATAGAAGATCTCCCCTTGGAGTAAGGATAGGAGGTCTCCCCTACTTAGTCTGGGGATGGAGAGCTTGTTTGCGAGAAGCTGAGCATTTCAAAACATTTTGGTAACTTTCCCTTAAACCCAGATAAATGACAAATATGTGACAGCAGATCTAATCTGGAAACATAGTTTCACTGTAAAGTCCCAGAGACGACACTGAACAGATAATCATCAACAAAACTATTATCAATCTCAGCAAAGCAGTGGTAGCCCTTGACATCCCCCAACAAACAGCAGATCAGTTTGAAACAGAAACCTCCTCCTCTGTTTTCCAGCTCAAAGCTTCACTGTAGCAGGCTGTGGGCAGGCAGCAAGGCAGGCTGCCTGGTTATCTACTGCAGTTTGAACCTGGAAGAGCCAACGGCAGCTTGCAGGCCCCAGGGACAACAGTTAAGAGCTAGTACAGACCCATTCATTCACACAAACATAGGTGCCTGCTTCTGGGCAAGTTGCTCAGAAGACAACTAAGCCCAGATCCCAGTGGCCCCTTTCCCACAGGAAGAAAAACATTAAAATTAATGCAAGGACTTGTAAGAGAAAGGCATGCCAGATTTGTCCCAGAAATGAACGTGGTTACATGGATCATCTTACATCAGCATTATTTTGAAACCCTGCTAGGGAGGACCTGGAGCTGCTTCAGTTGCATTCAGAGCACACTGCAGACTAGCTCTCCTCAGTTACGACTTGTCAACATTTAAACAGCTCCAGCAAGGTCTTGTTGCCATTGCTCTTTGATTGAAGTCCTGACTCAGCATGGGGCAACTCACCAGCAGATCCCACTCCTTGTGTTTGTCATGGGCAAAGAGGCGCTGGGAAAAAGCCTTAATATTCCCTACAAGAAAATCCAGAAGAATATCTGCTGTGAAATCATCCCCTGCAAGGGTGATATTATGAAATAAGTGATCATAAATAAAAAATTACTGCATGCAAATTATTGATTACACAAATATCCTGACATTCTCAAGCAGCATATGCATAGATACAGTTACACCAGAGCTACTGTACGTACTTCTGTCTTTGAAGAAAAACTCTGCTGTTTTCATAGTTGCTCCTCTTCTCTCTTACAAGTTTTGATCTTTAGTGTGACTATCAGAGCAGAAGCCTGCAACAGGACAAAGACGAAGATCTGACTTCAAAGACTTGTAAGAACAGGAAACAGCCCAGCACGGGGGCAGATTCCAATAGGCAAGCAATCCTGCAAACTGTTTTGTTTGCGATGCCAGTCTGACTCACGCTTCTGTAAGCATAGCTTATTTTTCACTCCTCTAAAAAAAACCAAACCAAAAAAAACAATCAAAACCCAAAACAAGGAAGTTTCAGGTGATTTTTCCCACCAGGTAAAAGTTCTTAGGACACGGAAGGAGTTACCAGGAGCTGGGAAGCACGATGCTTATGGCTCTGCAAGAGAGCTCCTGCACCTGGAAGGACGTGCAGAGGACCATCCCCCAAACAGATGGAGCACAACTCCAATCCATCATTGAGAGGCCAGCATGGTCTGGCCTGCAGGCAATTTAGCAAGGACAGAATTGCAAGAGTCTACCGCTCTCTGCACAGACCCATGGAAACACAGTTGTGGGAAGAGAAAGCTTTCCAGGAAAATAGGCACTGTTGGCGCAACAGGACAAGCGACTTTTCTGCTTCTCCGCAGCCTCCACCTCCCGGCTAGTGCGTGTTCTTGAGCACCATCTGCTGGCATTTTCTCCATGAGCTAGCTTTTCACAGACCCAGACGGCTATTACCCAAGGTCAGGGGATTAGGCCTGAGGGTAACTCACACCAAAGTATCCCTGGCACAGCATAGCGTGAGCACAACTCCAGTATTTCACAGGCAAGTCTATTCCAAAAGCAGCTGATCTGCTTTCCAGTGGAGTTGAGCCTAATATACCGTGGATCCATGCAGAACCAGCCCAGACGTCCACACACTACAGTCCCAGAGCCAGGAGCTAAGGTCTCTGCAGAAGACCATGGGTTGGAACAGCCTTGTGGTACAGAGCATTTGACAGCAGTGACAATAGCAAATGGGAGCAGGGCCACAGATTCAAAGAAAAAATCTCACATAGACATCCCAAGTCCCTGTGACTTTGGCTCAGCTTGTTTCCCAGGCACTGTATGACACCATCAATTAATTTGAAAAAGGAAGAGTGGCAAGATATAGCTTGCTGCCTTGGAAGGCACGAGTCCATTCCCTCCATCCTCCCCGGAGCCCTCTCCATGTAACGCCCATGCTGCCCTTGGAAAGCAGGCTCGTACCAAGCTTCTGCAAGGAAGCTCTGCTGGCTGCCTTGGCTGCTGGATGGCTGCAGGGGCAAAGGATATCCTGCGATATAGAAAACCCTGTGCTCAGCCAGAAGCAGCCTGGCAGTAGAGCAGAATTATCATTGATACACTGTTCTGCACAACACCCAGAGTTAAACCTGGCATTTCCCTGTTACAGCCAAAGCTACTGCTGCTTTCCACCAAGTATAGCTGCATTTATTTTTATTTTCTTTGAGAGTGACACTCAGAATTAAGTGCACAGTGCAGATAAAGAGCCCTCTGCATGTTTATGTATGGGCCTCTGAACCACACAGAAATGCTGGGGAAACTCTTCTCTGTAATTAACCAAAACAACCTGGGAGAAGACCAAAACATAAGCATATTCCCTTTGGGAACAAGTGCCCTGTGTTTCAGGAACAAAACACCTTTGAAACGTTACAATGAAAGAAAGAAGTAGACACGCTGAAGGAGGAAGGTGAGACATGCTTACTTGCTTGGTTATCTTGAATATTTTAATTGTGATCCTACCGAGGTAATTCCAAACTCCTAATTAGGATATTTCAGGGCTGCAATTTGCACAATGGTTTATTTCAAATGACTTTCTGAATGCGCCTGGTTGATTTGCTGCCCTTTATGTTTGGCATTCCCCACACCCACTATGTTTAACCCAGCCTCTTCCTTTTATACACTCACGTAAGGTTGTTAGAAGAGAAGAGAGAGACCTATAGCCTGCAAGATTACCACCTTGGGGACTGCATATGAACAAGACAAACATCACTGGCATTCCAGTGGACTGTACAACCAGCAGGGCTTCTGCTGCCATAGGGGAGCAATATGAGGACACAGAGACACCTGAGGAAGCATCCATAACCACCTCCTCCACACATTAATAGCCAGTGCAGCCAAAGAGGGGAATTGCTATAGGGACTTGGAAGATTTAATTGACTTTGCAGTGGTCATGTCAGAGAGGCTCATCAAAGGCTTGTCCTTCCCTTCTGAGCAGCATGGTCCTTGCACCGTGAGATAATACATCAGGGGCTTCTTTCCATCTGCCTTTGGGGGACATTCTGTGTCTGCCTCACATGTCCTGAGACTCCATTCCTTTTTGTGCATTTTTTCCTGGAAATACACCTTTGTGGGGTACAGTCTGTGCCTGTTCCCTTGTGATCTGCATGTAGTGCCAAGCACAGCTAAGACCAAGGCAGCTAATGCAGTTTTGACTTCCTCAGCCATAAGCATCCTCACCTCTACCCCTTGGAAGGCACAGAAAATCCCCTCCATCCTCTTCACCTCACACACACTTCTTTGCTGACAAAAAGCACAGGCATCTGCTGAGGCCTGAAGCAGCACCCACAGACTCAGGAGCACATGTACAACCCTGGTCAGCAGCTCCATTATAGGCTTCCTTGCCTCCAACACAGATGCTGCTGCTGTGGTTTTTGACCCCATTTCCTCTTCTGGATAGCACGAGGCTGGAGCTAGACTCCATATACTAGAGCTGGTTTTGCATCTCCCTTCACTACAGCAATAATTCATAATCCTAGGCTTGTATCTTATGTCACAGGGGCTATGATGAAAAGACAGGCAGATGTGTGAGGTTAAGGTCTCAGGAAGAACCACAGCAATCACAGAGCCTGTATTTTTTCCTACTATTATTCTAATTCCTCAGGCATTTACGATACATCCATGGCCAACAAGGTTTTGTGTTCCAGTTCTTTTCAACTCTCGTTACTGATTTGAGGCAAACCCATGTGTGAATGGATGTAACCTGAGTAGCTCAAACTCACTGATGTCTTGCAGTGATTTCCACAAGATACCTCTGAACTTCCATAAGAATAAATGAGTTTAAAATTGCAGCCATTCAAATGGAAAATACTGTTGAATGACTACTACATACAATAAAAATTAAGATGGTGGAATTGCAATTGTGGAGCAGGAAAACCTGCACATTTTATCATCTTCTAGAAAGCTCTAGAAACATAAAAAAATAACTCTGGAAACATAATCCTGGAAACATAAAAAAAATGAAAAAGTATTGTGATCCAAACAATTATACCAGTCAAATCTGAGCTACGTTTTCTCAGTGCTTGTCCTCTGCTGATCTGAAGCCGTGTGGGAAAATAAATATTCAGCTGTCAACAGTATGAAAAAATGTGGGAAGAGACCCCATGAGAAGAGCTCCACTCACACTCCCTGATCAAACAACAGCCCTGAGCAAACAGACCTGGCCTCAGTTGCTAAATGATACATCTTGTTCACCAACTGGAAAGAGGACACAAAAAACCCCATTGCTTCAAGCTCATTATTTCTGGGCTGTTACAGCTGTCAAAACACTGTATGATATCCCCGTAACCTGCAAAAAGGGCTAGAGAGTTCAGATCCAAGGTCCAGGTTCCCTAGCCATGCAAAGCCAGAGCCCAAGACATTGGGGAATCCCATCTCCTGTGCCTCCCTAGCTAGGAGGGATGTACTCATCTACACACACTGAAGCACTAGCCCTGGAAATTGCTGTTCAATGGGATGCTTAATTTCCTGCCCCTGAGGGTCACTGCTATAACATCTCTCAAGGTCTTGCAGAAACAATTTCTCAACAAAAGAAAAAGAGGAGAAACACCCAAAAGGATGCTTAAGCAGCACATGATTTTCTACAAATCCATCGAGTTATTTTTAGACTGTCCTTCAGGATGGAATCACAACAGCCCGTTTCAATGCCCCAAGTTCTCCATCTCTGTTGGTAACAGGCCTGCGATAAGGGCAAGGTAAGGGCCTGTAAAAGTTTTGTGAGCTGAGAGCTAATGAAACTTGGGCTCTGATAGATATTTTTTCATGGCTGATTACAGCTGACAACTTCATGTGGTTGGGGTGCTTCTGGTCTCTTCTCTGTATGGACTTGCAGGCATGGGGAAAAAGCAGAGTCAGTAGGAAGTCAGGGAAGGATTTATTCAAGCATGGCTAAGACAAGCAGCATGTTTATACCATACTTGTTCATTCAGGCTCTTTTGGCTATGAAGTGCTCTGTGGATGGTACTGTTTTTCAGTAGTTGGGACAGAAACAGGTGGCTGAGACCCACAGCTTTTCCAGTCCTGTAGCCTGGTGCTGTTCCTGGAGTAGCTCCCTGGCCTGAATAGGAGCTTCTCCATTCTTCCCTGCAGCTAAGCACCAGGGTGGGCATGAAACAAGGTGGTAGTCAACAGCTACCTGGCTGCCTGCCTGGCCCAAAGGACTGCTGCTCTTTCCATGTCACCACACTTCTGGAACACATCTGGAGCCCCAGATGGTTTGCTCTGCTCCCCCCACACTGCATGACAAACAGCACAAAATGCAAATGCACAACAGCTATAACGAGCATGGAGCAAAGTAGCTACCTCAAATCTAAAACACAGCTTAGCAAATATTTGCCAGGCTTGAAAAAAGGTGTCTTTCTCCAAGCAGCGAACCAGAATTCAGCCAGGGAGAGATGTACTGCCCTCGCCTTCATTAGCCTCCACAGGCTGATCACTCTCCCAGGACTTCCAAACAGTGCAAGCTGCCCCCATCCTCCAATGGGACATGGAAGGAGGCTTGTTTTCCCAAGGACTTCATGGGAGAAAGACAGGAATGCCATGCAATCAATGCTGAGCATGTCTCTTCCCAAAGCTATAAAGGTGAATCATATCTGTATTATCATGGTCTGAGGGAAGTAAATGTGCCTACCTGGAATTTATGTCCCCAGATCTCTGGACCAGAAATGTTCTGAGCAATTGTCTGCCAGAGCACAAGGTGGGAAAACAGACTTTAAAGATACAGAAAGGGTTGCATTTGACCAGTTCATTCTTCCCCAAATCCATCCTTTTCAGGCTGTGACAGCACTGGCAGTAAAATTTGGAAAGGATCATGGAGATCTCTAGGGAAGCAGCAATGCAACAGAATGGTGACTCTAGCCATGTGATGGACTCGGGGCCGTAAAAGAATGGCTCTGGGATAGGAATTGCAGACTGGAATAGGAATTCCCACTGGTGAGAAGGGTGATGGTGGACCATCTGGAGAGGGGTATCTTAAAATCTGTGTTTCTAGCTTAGAAGAAATCAGTTCAGGAAGGGTTTATATTTATGCACTGGAAATACGTATCTGAAATTTACGCCCAGATGTTGAGACCCCAGGGCAGCTGACAAGCCTTGTATTAGCTTAGCATTAATATGCACCATCTGTCAAAGTCAGAGAGGAAAATGGCAACTTTTCTCTTTTCAGGTTGGATTGCCTCACCACTGGCTGAGTTGGTTTGCAGAAGTGAAAAATTGTGCTCACTCTTGAAGAGAGCCATGGTCTTGAATCATTGAGTATTTCTGATACCCACAATGAAGGAGCCAATCCATTCTTTGAGAATTCTTCAAAGGCTTCATCTCTTGCTTATGGCTACTTTGAAAGGAAGGAACAGAGGAGCAATCCCACTGAGCAGACACCTGGACACAGAGCAGCACTTACTGACTCCCAACTTCAAGTTCCTGGGAGAAACAGGAGCAGCTGTACCAGGCTTTTCTATGGTGTAGAAGAATAGCTCTCCCCACTGAAGTGGAGGACTGGAATTAAAAACTCAAGACACAGACTAAGATCTTGCATTCTTAGGGAGAAAGAGGGATGCCTGGATGATTTGCAGTATCTACGTAACTACCCCCATATCCCATCTCAGTCAGTTTTCTACCAGAGACAGCTAAAGCCTGGAAATCTTTCAGCACAGATGGCTCTGGGCAATGTGGGCCCAGAGAGGAAAGGAAGTGGAGGAAGAGGTCAGGTAGCAGCAAAAATGGTCCTTCCCTCCTGACAAGAATTCCTGCCACATGAAAACCAGCAAAACTGAGCTATCCCATATGGATCTTGATATATTCTCCCCTTCCTGAGGGCTCTGGACCCAGGACCTCCATAAGGAGGTGTTTCTGTCAGTGTTTCTCTTCTTTTCCAGGCACTATACAGACAAATCTACCCATTAAAAGCAGTTATTTTGGGCTCTTTCACCTTGGATTCACAAATGCTTCCACCTCCTTCTCTCACAAATCTGTCTTCCCCTGAACTGCTCTGTCCATACTTCAGGATGTCATCCCGAAATGGAAGCCAGCTGCAAGACCAAACTATCTCTATCTCCCTGCCTATCACTGAACTGTAGTCACAGCAGGGGGCCAAAAAATGTCTTTCAAGTATCAGTCAGCAGGTTACTCATCCCTGCACTCAGACCTGCACAGCATTCAAAACAAGGCAGCCCCCAATTGAGTTCTGCATTCCCTGGCTGAAGCAAGAGCTCCTGTTTCTATGCTTGCCCTAGTTTCTGGTCATAATTCAGTGGTGCATTAAGATCAAGGCTGCTCTGACTACCTGTATGCATTTAGAGAGAGGATTTCTCCAGAGAAATCTTTTAGAAGTAGCAGTTCACTTGGGTCAGAAGCCAGCTCAGGTATAAAAAAAAATAAAAGTCTCTCAACCACTAAGTTACAAACAGCAAAATAAAAAATTGGAGAAAGCTGTAAAGAGCAACAGAAACACTTCTAGTATTGGTCAAGTTCAAGATGTCCCTGAATCCAGTAGAAGATGTCCCTGTTCATTGCAGGGGTTGGACTAGATGACCCTTAAAAGTCCCTTCCAACCCAAACCATTCTAAGTGCATATCAAAATCTGGCTGGAGTTCTCATCAAAGCAGCTTAAAATGCTGAAGTCAGCATGGGGTACTACATCCCACATGACAGCGCCCTGCAAAGTAATTTGAACAGGAGAAAACAGGAGGAAGGTTCAAGCAACCTGCTGGTAACTTCTCCTGCACAAAGGCATGGTGGTATGGGGTTGTGGAGGACAGGCTGGGTTTGTGGGCTCCTCTAGGAGACTGTCAAGTTGCTCGAGGGAGTAAGGAAAGAAGATCTTAAATAGTGAGAAGGAAGGAATAAAAGGAGAACGTGGCGTGGGGAAGAAGGAAGACAAGATACAAGTAATTTAGCACAAAGAAACCAAGATGTCAAAAACAACATTAATCAAGTCACCAAGCGATGACACAAAATTCCATAATTGCCTCTACACCAATGTGAGAAACCTGGGTAATAAACAAGAGAAAGGGGAATTTCACATTTACAGAGCATAAATTTGACCTAGTTGGTATCACTGAAGCCTTCTGGGAGGAATTTGCATGATTGGAATATATAAAAAGTCAGTGCTCATAACCTGTTTGGGAAGGGGAGAGGTCCTCTGCAATGGCATTATCTGTACAACGGGTGGTTGGAGGGATGTTGTCTCCAGCGTGTACTCTGTGCAGGGAGAGCGCTGGCTGCTTGTGAATTGATGGGAGGATCATTAAGCTCCTTCTCTGCAAAATGCAAAGTAAACTCTTACCACGGGAGCCGTCCGAGTGATTCATCCTGACATTTCCAAAGCCTCCCCAGGACTAAGTCTTATCTAAAAATTTTTCAGATTTTGCCAGAAGTGTCTCTAAAGCTGCCCTCCCTGCAGAGCCATGCCGACACAGACCTTTGTCTGGGCAGAGAAATACAGAAAGACAGCTGAACTGAAAGTCAGGCTTTGCTTCAGTGCAAGAAATCACACTAATCTTTTAATGCACAGACAAAGCAAATGCCAAAGTAATGAAATACCGGCTTATGTGTTCAAAGGGGAAAATTTCAGATGGAATATAGTCAAGGGAAAAAAGTTGTGAGAAGTTAACAGAAGTCAAAGTGAGGATATTTTTCCTGAAAAAAAAAGTGCTAGACAACCACGAAGATCATGATTTAAGGAAGACTGCTGTTTTAAAAAGCCTGGGGATGAAAGACCAGTGTAAGTGATGCAAGACATGTAATCTTCATAAAAAGAAGGAAAAGTAATGAAGTACTTGATGCAAATCAGTTATTTCATTCCTAGTTTATATTCATTGGGAAAGGAGGGGGACTCGAATAACTCAATATCCAGACAACTTCACAAGAGCTTAAAGAATCCTTGCAATAACAATGCTATTTCTGGTATGCCAAGAATAATGCAGAGATTATTTGTTCTGCATTTGGCAACAGGCACAGGCATTGCCTTCTACCTTACCTCCTTGTGGCTGACGTTCCTGAGAATAGCCACTGTGCACCCTCCAAAGAACAGTCAGGGGTTTTCTACTTACTTTGGAGCCTTTTTTTTTTCAAAAAACATGGTGGTTCTTAGGAACCAAACTCACTTTCAGCACTGCAGCCTTCCAGTTCTAAGCCTGATACACCACATACAAACACTCCCAGTTCTTGCACCCCCAGCAGCCATTTCAATAAAGTCCACAGAGAACCCCTTCCAACACTGACAGGTCTCAGGTATGTCTCAAGCCTTTAGTAATCCTTTGTTTCCAAACCCCATCTCCCAGCACTTCCTTTGCTTTCTCCAACAGAAACTCCTGAATGTCTCCACCACAAAGGTGTCTTCTGTGGCCACAACAGCTCCCAGTTAAGAACCTCTGAACTTCTTTTAATTTCTTTTTCCCAATCTGTTTCCTGGAGAAAAAATAGCAGGTACATTCTCCCAACAATCTCCTATCATAGTCTTCATTGTGGCTTAGTAATCAGCAAGCCATCTCTTCTGCTAATTTCCCCTCCACTGTCTCAGAAAGGTCAGCAGGCAAGTCTGCTCCAGCTCCACATTCCTCTAAAACTCTTGCAGCTCTTCAGTGATCTCTTATCAGCTAATAGAAATCTCCCTCTGCTTCCTCTTTGGCTTATTAAGAAACTAGTAGTGACGGATTTCAGTCTTATGGTTGAATTCTCCAGAGATCTGAAGCGGGTCTGCCTGGAGCATACCCAAACCCAGTTACTTTCTGTGTAGGAAAGTGCATGTCAATGGTGAGCCCACACCACAGTTCCCCTCTACGGAGTTATTTGTTAAGGTTTTTCTCCTCTACACAGAAGCCTATATTCACAAGACTGAAGACACATTCATGTCTTAGAGATACAAACTTTTTAGCTAATTTTGACTTGATTTGATAATGGTTTTGAAAGCTATTGGGGTATAAGGAAGAGAGATGGCTTAACCACATATTTTCTTTCCTTAGAAAACCAGGCTAAAGGAAGCATTCAGGTCATGTTGAAAAAAACCTTTCCATTCCAAGCAGTAGTGTTAAGTGGAAAGTCCTAATATCGGGTAAGTTAGGAATCTTTTCAAAAAGAATCCTCTGGACTGTTCAGACTGGTTCTTGAAAAGCCTTTGAACAAAGGTAGTCCCAAGATAACTGGAAGACATCTTAAATTTTTCATCCAGTCTTCAATTCAATGTTTTATAGACTCCCAGAATCAATCCTGGATGCCCTGCAGTAGTCAGGATGAAACAAAATTAAGAAATATTTAAAGGATGTTAAAATTTATTGACATTAATTATGTGGGTTTTATTGGGATAACATGATTTTTCTAAGTTTTTATTTATAAGTTTGATTGAGAGAGATCATGTTGTTCTGAGCACCAAAGGTCTGGGAAGCATGACACAGAGGTGGGTATCACCATTTCACTTACTATTATGTTACAATAAATGCTAACATAAGCCATAGAACAAACTTAAATTGGCTAATCAACAGGTCTGAAATGTTAATTATCAAAGGGAATCAGCATTTGGAGGGGATATGTCCAGGGAATCTTGTGGGATTAACCTGTGTTATGATAACTAAAACCAAGTTATGATTAAATTTGCAGGTAATGGAAGCCATTGGAAAAGGCTAAATAGTGAAAACAATTTCAAAGAGATCAGACTGCTAGACAGAGGCATGTTCAAATACAGCCAAATAAGGTCACATCTAGGAACTAGAAAAACAGACCATTCTCACAAAGTGAGACTGTCCTAGCCACCATAACAAAAGAACAAGCAGGTGTAAGTTGTCAGCCAAAACCAAGTTCTCCATAAAACTCAACTCCCTAGCTAAAAAAGTTTTCAGTCATTTCATGCATAACTTCAGGACAATGAAGAGACAGTTCTCTTTTTTCCCCCTGAGGCATAACTGTCCCAAGGAAGCCATACCTAAGACTGGCAAGGTTTGGAGAAGAATTCTATCAATTATGGGGAGACCTCAAAATCAGGCTGGAGAGTAGTGATGTTAAAGGGCATCACTAATCAGACCACAAATTGATGGGAAGAAGACACAGAAATATTACACAGAGGATTTTCTCAATACAAAGCAACAACAAAAGCCATCAGATGGAAGCTTGATGGAGGAAAATGCAAGACTAGGAAAAATATGTATTGATGACATCTCAATAGAGATAAGAAAACCCACACCAGGGCAAGTCATCTCAAAGCTATGCTTTTATTTTCCACTTCTTTCCATCTACAACATGCTCTAGACACACGTTTGACAACAGCCAGTTCGTCTGAGCTGTCCATGCTGTGTAAAAGAGGTGCCTGTGCTGGAAAATGGTAACTACAGATAATCCCAGAATACAGGATGTGAATCGTAAAAAGAACTTGGACATAAACCCTGGGCGGGACTCTGTGCTGCAACAGCCAATTCCCCTGTATGCAACCAGCCTCCACCAGATAGAAAATTATTTTCTATTTCAGTCACCCTTTAGTGGGGAAAAAAAACCACCAAAAAAACCAATTCAATGAAGGAAGGGCTTGTACATTCCTCACAGAAACTACGTAGAGTGTAATCTATCCAGCTTGAAACCTGTCTATACAGGGACAAGCTCTGCACAGTAAAGCACATCTGACAAGCCCAATTAAGCTGCACAACTGCAAGACACTTACTTTGGTGCAGCTACCTCCTCTCCTGCTTTCCAGTCTTTCATTAGAGCGAGGGTGACAGATCAGGGAAACCCATCATGTTCATGGGATTTCAGCTTGTCATGTGCAATGCCATCTTTTTAACTATCAAATTGATTCCACTGCAAATCTCCTCTGAAGTTTAAGACAAATCCAAGCAAGAGAACGCTGTGCCATAGTTAATAATCCCACATTGACCAGAAACCCATTGATACTTACATTCAAGTAGGAATACTCTTAGAAAAATGCTGGCTTTAGCTAAAAAAACCCAGCCCACTCAATATACTAATAGTCAACTGATCAACAGACAGTATCTTATCTCTAAATAATGCTGATCTTCAGAGAGACTCCAACTTTACAAAAAGACTCTTGCCAGCTGATTTAAAGATATAGAAGTGAACACAAGCAGAATTAGCTGCAGGAATGAAAGACAACCACATCAGCTCAAATAATCAATGTTTTAAGAAAAAAGCAAGAGCTCTGAATATCAGAGAAAAAAAATTAAAAAGTTATCTAAGCCTAATTGATTCATCAAGCTAGTATACTGCAGCTGAGAAGTGTGAGTTAAGATTTTAGAGTGGTGTCTGAGCCTGGATCTCCCAGGATGCATAGTCCCTGTCTCACAGATGACTTTGGAAGACCAGGTTGCCACAGGTTCCCAAAAGAATCAACTGTAAAAGAGCATCCCCATGAAAACTGAGCCTAGATCTTAGTAGCTGGGCCACAAGGGTTCCACAGCTGTAAAGGAACAATTGAAGACACGCTCTGGAGAAGCACCAGGAATGACAAAGGAAAGCTGAAAAACATATGTCCAATAAAAAAAATGTCCAATTGATAATCAGGATAACTTCCACAGGTAGCTTGGGCATATCTGCTGTGTCTCTGGAAAACACTGGTTTCCAAAGCTTACCCATGTTCTTGTGGACTATGCAGCAGGTGCATGGAGAGAATACCCTAAATCTAGCTGCATTTTAAGGATGCATTGAGCTGGTTACTCTGGTCTCTCATTTTGGAAGACTACTGAAATGTTGCCCGGTCATAGGCTTGTTACAAAAATATGAACTCAAAACCTCCCACGTAACAGACAGTGACATTAAATGTTATTCATCCCAAAGTATTTTATCTCACATTTAAACGCTTCCAGCAGGCACAACCATATTGTTCACATCATCCTAGGACAGAGTTTGTCACAAGCAGAGGAAAATTTATTTGCCTACCTCCCAAGAACAACAGATGTCTACTTTAAATCACTCATAGCCTCTACACTCATGAGCCACCCTCACTGCCATCATGTCCTGTCTTGCTGCAAACATCACTTGGTGACAGGAGCTCTGCACCAGGGGATTGTCCAAGGGATTAGATTATTGTCCAGGGGATCAGACTAGATTCCTTTCCATCTTCAGAACTGCAACTTAGACATCCTCCTGGCCTGCAAATCTGCACTGTAGAGTCAAGAAAAAGTGAAGAGAAAACAAAGACTTTTATCTTTTTCTTCAGTTCTCTCTCATTATCCTGTTACTGTAGCTACATGTTTGGTGCTTCATTGTTCATCTCCACAAAGACTACCTACTGTCTCTTCACATAGAGAGCTGATGACATGAAAGAAGTCTATTACTTTAATGACTTGCAGAAAAAAAGTTACTGCACGTGCCCTTACTACCCAATTTACATTATGCAAGTTGGGTATGAGCTTGATCATTTCTTTCATCTATAAGCTTGTTTAAAGTGCTCTTATCTCTTCCACTCCAGGTTGGTTTGGTTTTTTTAAATTCTATTTCAGTAACATTGTCAAAGATATCTACTCACAGAAAACTTAGCAAGTCTTTTTTTTACAAAGCCATGCAGTGTTCAGCCTCTAAATCATGTTCATTCATTTGAAGAAGAAACAGGGGTGCGGTTATTCCCAGACATGACCTATCATGTTGTTACATACAAAGACTGAGTTTCTCTATTAATGGACAGTGCCTCTTAAAATATTTGTCCCAGATAATTACATGTACAATAAGCATACATTTGTTACAATGCAAAAGAATTAGGATTCACTTGAACACCTCAGCAAATGACACCTTTTTCTCTGCATGCAAGCAAGGATGGCCACATGTTGGCCGCTGCATGCCAGAGAGGAATGATGGCTTCTGGGTGAGGGCAGCAACTTCTCTTTTGGATTCAGGAGACTTGCTTGCAATCACCTGTTGCTCTCAAACTCTGCACTCACATTCTCCATTACTTCAAAAATGTCTTTCCTTACAGGTTGGAATTCTCCCAGGTGTGAAACGTAGCCCCACATCATACTGAGGCTAGAGACTGTGCTAGAAGAATTTAACAGCAGAGCCACGTGTTGTGCCCCCTTTCAGGAAAACAGTACCCCATCACCTCTAGGGAGAAGGCTGTAGGAGAGCAAGATGAAGACACTATTTTCTAATGGAAACAGTCGCAGACATGCAGACATGCAGACCCAAAAGCCCAAGGCAACTTATTCATCACACAGAGCTTTTCAAGTACATAATAACTATGATTAAAGATGTCACCCATGCAACAATAAGGTCTGCATCATAAGCACCAACAGCAGGGCAGCCAGGAGAAAACAATAAATATGTACTTACGATCTCAAATTGAGGATATCTGCTTACTAACAAAACGTGCAAGCAGTTAAAAAAACCCCAAACAAACAGAAAAAGCAGGCCAGGCAGGGGGTGAGAAGGAATAGGAAAACAAAAATACTAAAGATACAGGGTGGCTTCAGGTGGAAGACAGAGATAACTGTACTTGGGTGCTGCTCTGGCAGACTAGCTGTTAAGGAAATTTTTAGAGTATTTTCTAATGCCAGTCTCTCAGAGACAGAATGAAGACCATGGAGCTGCACAACTGTACCCACCTCCAATCTCCCCAGGGAAAGGTCTGACCCATTCCCTAAAAAATTATTTTCAATAGGGTTTTGCAAAGAGAAAGGTCAGGGAAGAAGCAAGCACCCCTAGCAGAAGGAACATAAACACGCTCACCCAAGCTCAATTTTTATTTTGGACACACAAGTTCAGAAGTAAAAAAGTACAGAACAGGCTTTTCTTTTACTGTTACTTAGAGTCAGCAGTCTAATCTCATATCTGGAGGCGGGTTACAGATGTCCTGAAACTGAGGGGCGCATCCAATACACCTCAGATGGGGCACCTGTCAGGAAGGATTCTGTTGATGAGTTTGAGGTGTTTGCTCTAATTATCTCATCATAGTGACATTTACCATGCAATGCAATCAGCTTTCAGCTAATTGTAGTGTATCCCTAATGACTTCAATAACATAGAAGCCATGTGAGAGCATTTCCATTAAAGCCCTCAGGCAATAGAAGCCCACCCACCTTTGAACAGCTCTGGGGTGGTGAGGCAGGTCCTCAGGGAAGAGGCAGAGGTTGGAAAGGTCCCTGGTGGGAAGGCACAGCCTTGGCCAAGTCCAGTGGGTGCTGCGGCAGAGAGACAAGGATGCAAGAGGGAGGCTTTCCAGGCATACGCACCTCCTCGGCATTTTGTTGGGGAGCTGACTGGCTCCTCACTCACCATACTGCCTCTTCTGATTCCTGCTCATAGGCACTGCTGGTAGACACTCAAATACATCTTTGGTGGTGGCAGTTCCCCACGACAACAAAGAACAGCACTTCAGAGGCAGCAGCAGCTGTTTGTGGCTCTCTTACCAAAAAGACAAAGTGAATGAAACCTGAATTACTGTCCGTTACCTTGCTTGTCCTGTGACTACTACAGACAGATCCCTAAGCCTTGCAGTTTATCGTCAGCATCACAGCTTCTCAGCTCCTGACGAATAAATACACAGTTACTCTGATGCCTTTTGCCACTAATGCAGAAAGGGCACAAGGACAAGGCTAGTTCTTTCATTACAGTCTTTATAAAAGTAAGTCAAATTCATCCGTGCATCAGCAGCTGGAAATTCTGCACCTTTCCCCCTCCTGAGACGGTTTTTGGGTGCATATTCATTTCTCCATCAAGACATCTAAAAACCTCACTATTTCATTTTATATGTAATGCACATTAAAGTTTCCCACTGAAATTCACTGCTCTCCATCCTCACCACTGTGGTGTTTTACGGGGCAATTGCTTTGAGTTACAGCAGTGCAGAAGAAACAGAAGTTTAGCAAGCACAGTGAGACAGCAAGATTTAGAAAGAATTAAGAAAAACATTCCCAACAAGAAAGCTCCTTAGAGGAATGTAATTGATTTTCCAGTCCTTCAAGTCTTTCAGACCAAGTATTTTAATTAATATTTATCCTACCTACTTAAATGCAATAATCTGTGCAATGTTAAAACTACAGTATTCAACAATTGACGCTGTTAATTCTACCCACCATGGCATCTCCCTGTTCCAGATGCAAAGTAAAGCATATAGCAGAGAACAGATATATTTTGCAACCTTTCACGTGTGCTGAAAAAGCAACAGCTGTAATAATGCACTCAAGCAGATAAACATTACAACGGGAAAGCTTCTCACGTACAGCAATGATTCTTTAAAGCATCAATTTTGTCTTCCCTTCATTTGCAAGCACCTGCTGCCAGCCTAACTCAACAACTATTTAAGTCAGTGCTTTGCAAAGCAAACAGTTAATAGGCCACTAAAAAGAGCTCTTAAAAGATTCAGCTTGCGAGGCTCCATAGCTGAACTGAAGCTGTATTATCCCTGGAAATAAGGAGCTGGCATGATCAATCAAACCAGCTGTCCTCAAGAGTACACTGGCAACTGTCTAGCCATGGCATGCTGACCACAAAAGACAGAAAAAGAATTTACATTGCCGGAAGAGACGTTTCAGTAGGGAACCAACTCATTTGGGAGCTATTAAGAACCAGAAACATTGACTCTGCTTCCACTGGCTATGGCTGTAGGTAAAAAGTGGGGAAGGAGGCAGCTTTCTAATATACTGAGCAGAACAGACATGGGGGCACAAGAGCATAATCACACTTTGTGCATCCAGGGAGACCAGACTCCTCTGGTCTCCCATGAGAGCTGACCAGAGACATCAGGACAGCCATTTGTGGCAGCAATCCTCATCCCTGACAGTGGCTGCAAAGACGAAAGGTCACCCCAGAGCACCAGGGGTCAACCCTTAAATTTGATGTGAAATGGGAATCAGCCAGAAGTGGCCCTCCAGCTGTTCCTCCGAATTCCCTGGGGCAGCAGGAGAGAAATTAAAGAGGACCCCTTTCAAGCAGTGTCCTGTAGAGCTGCAGGATACCAGGCACAGTACCACTGCTCTGCTTCATGAGAGCAGAGAGACCCCCTCACACACAGCAAGCTCCAAGGGACAGCAGCCCACAGCTCTAGGATGCATCATCTCATGGGCTGCTGGTTAAGGAGCGGAGCTTCATCCCATAGGGAGGAAATCTGCTCCTCCATAACATTTCATACAACACCTGTCTTCTACCTCAGCCAGGTCAGGAATTTAAGCAGTGCTCAGTGCTCATGGCAAAGAGCCCTCTCCACCGCTGAGAAATAACATGGTTTCTGCCTGGCAAAGACTTGGGGAGAATGAAGGGTTAAAATCCCCCGTTGCTCTGCAGCTTTCAGTGTCACCTTTATTTTTGTAGCAAACCCATCTTCAGGAAGGCCCTGTCTGACTCAAATTCAATTATCCTACACCAAGAGGTGGTCATCACTTGGGGGAAGAAAAAACACCCACAAACCTTCTCCAGGCTTCAAACTGCAGAGCATTAGAAATGGAAGAATCCTGATATGTATCCGGAGGCCCTATTAGGATCATTATTTGCTGTCAGAAAGTCTTCAGGCAGTGTGCAGCCTATTCTAAATATAGACTCATTTAAGGCTTTTCTAGGAAA
>VYXH01008829.1:159713-196135 GCA_013397275.1 Burhinus bistriatus
GGGGGGGGGGACGACTGAAAGTAACTTAGAATGAGGAACGGCATGAAAACAGACCCATAGCAGGAGACAAGACTATCAATCTGATTTTTTAAAAGCAAAGCTTTGCCCCTGCATGTAGAAGACCTGCATGTATGCACTCATTGGGAAGTTTTTCAGTAGAGCGCTACATCTCCATTGCTCTGCTGCATTCAGTGACTAACACCTTGCAATCCCTACCAAGATGTCTGCACCACAGCAATTCTCAAGGGCTGGATGTCTACCTGTTGCAATTGATGTCAGCAGGAGCATAAATCCTGTGGGCTGCCCCTGTAAGCAGTTGTTACAGGGAAAGGACAGCAAACTGCTGGCAGGGAAGTTAGGAAGGGTATCAGCAAACATTGCCAGAAAGCCTGTCCCTGCTCTGAACAACTGTGCTTTTTCAGAGCTGCGGCATAGCCCAGGGCATTGCTGCATGTGCAGCAGATGTGCAGAAAGACTGAAGATGTGCAACTCACAACAGCCCCTTCCACCCACAGGTGGTAGGGTAGCTCCTTGGGTAGCTGCAAGAGCTGCAAGTTTGGGTCTCCAGAGCCTTGCCGTCCCTTTCCGGGACAGAGCCAACCTGGTCATCCAGCCTTAGAGCAGCAAAATTCAGTGTTGCTGCTGAAAAGAATCAAGCCATCTCTGAAATGCTGATCCTGAAGGACAAGTCTCACATTTCGGACACAAAAGAGAGGCTACCCTGTGGCTGATATGCTCCAAAGCTAGGGGCACCCTCGATTTCCTTCTGACCTGCAGGCACCCCCATCCCTTCAGGCTGGAAATGACTGTTTAGGGTGAGATCCAGCACAGGCTGTGCTGACTCATGGACACTGCCATCTGGGCTCAGAGAAGCAGCCCATGTGGTCCCCAGCCCCACCAGCAGCTACAGTCTGTCCCAGCCCTTCTCTTTGAAGGGGCTGGTGTCTGTGGGTGGAATGTTCCCAGCAGTCTGCTTAAGCATGAGTAGTTAAAGGTGACAGAGCTCCAGACATGAAGGCTAATACCCTCTTCAGAACCCTAGTTTACTTGAGTATTTACTCCAGGGAATATTGTCATTTATGCACATAATCCCCTTGGGAATCCTGAAGCCCTGGCTTGTCAGAGATTCTTACAGCAATAAATCCCTAGAGCTGGTTACAAAAATACAGAAGTGCTTTTGATCATGGGGCAAATGACAGCGTGCAGTAGTGGGTTTTGCCTCTTTGTTCTCCCAGCAGAAGGGAAGATAAACAAGGGATTCTCTTTTCCCTTCTCTCTATGACATTGACAGTGTCATAGCCTTTTTCCTCACTTATTAAACCAAAGGTCTAGAGGAGACGGCCTCTCTGCATTGGGGTGCTGAGAACAACTCCTGCACTCTCAATGCCTGCTGCAGAGGAAGGCGTCCTCTGCAGCATTTACCTCTTACAGAATCCCAGGTGAGAGTAAGTCTGGAGGGCAGCTCTTTACTTACATGGTACAATATTGTCAATATAACTACCCTGTTCACAAGCAAGTCCAAAGGCCAGATAGAGAAGGTTTGTTCATAGTATATGCTTCCATAGACAGCATGGGTATGAATGTCCTTTTAATAACAGCCACTCAACTCTGTAAGCCAATTAAACCAAATCAAATAAAAGCTACTCTGATTCCAAAAGAGTGACTTTAATCATGTTTAGTTTCTCAAATTAATCCAGATTAATTTCCACTGCATACATAAGATACAGTATTCTTACATCAATATATTGCCCCTGCTAGTAAAAAGATCTTTATTAACATGTTCATGGTAAAGCTCATTCTTTTCTCGTGTCTACGTAACTGTTTAAGCCTTTCCTGGGTGTCAGGAACTTGCAGACAGGCTGTAACTGGACTCCAACCCCTTCCATACTAAACATCCACCCAACTTGGAGACACTAGGTCCTTCCTCTGAATAACCACCTGCTGTTTATTTTCAAATCACATAAAGTCATCTGGTGTTCCAGCAGCCAGCTATCTCTTGCCTACCCATCTCTTGCAGGGGGCTGTTTATTTTGCTTTTAAAAACACACACTCCAAAATGAGCAGGCTTGGCTGCCTTCAGGCTAGCAGAGCACATGGTGTGAGGTTCACCCCAAGTAGAAATGAAAGAAAAAAGAATATCCATTCAACCCAACACTGAACAGAAGTTTAGCAGCAGACCAACCCACCTCACAGCTATCTATGAGGCTGGCTCCAATACAGGACACATTTGCAGCAGGATTAGCGATGCTCTAGAGGGCTGCAGGAAAACAGTCGGCTCCCAATCCTTCTGAAAGGAATAAACAATTCTAATTTGGAAGCTGCTTTTTAATACAGGTGGAGTTTTTTTCCTGTTTTTTAGAAGCCTGTTTGGAGACTAAATGAAAGCTTTGAAGCAGCACTGAATCTTAACGGATCTTGCACGTGCACAGACAGCTGCTCACTGCCAGACTATAGCTGCTTTTGGGAGCTGTTCTACAAAAGACAGTTAAAGCAGACTTAAATGGGTTGGTTTCTTTTTTGCATTCGAAGCAACTGATACCACCAAAGAACATCCTCTCCGTTGCAATCAATCTCCTTAAAGGAGAATAAAACCACTGGATCAAAAATAAGGACAGGCGCTAAACCACTGGCAGAGAAAGCCCAAGTAGCTTTGTGGCAGAGACAAAAACAAAGTAATACAAAGCTGAGTCCTGTTCCCTCCCTCCAGGAGAGTCATAGCCAAACTTACACCTTTACCAATCGTAGGAGAAATGTTATGGCCATATATCCTGTCCCAAATCCGAGGAACAGCAATACTGCATCTCCCAGGTGAGGGTCAGCATGAACTGAGGAAAATGTAGCTAGTGAAGACCTTTGTTTTGGTCTGTCAGCACCAGCAGAGGAGAGGTGGTGCAAAGCTCCCAGGAGAGTAATCAAAGCTGCCTAGCACAGGACGAAACCTATTTCCTCTTTAATGAGCTGCTCCATTCCCAAGAACTATCACACTTTTTTTCCTGCATCAGCTACACTAACTAAAAATCAGTTCCCAAGGTCTTTCCAGAGTACAGGCACGGCAGAGGAGTTCGGGCAGGCCACCATACCTGCAGTGCACCCTGCAGGGATCATCTTGCCTCCATTCCCTGTCCTATGCAAGCTCAGCTTTCACACTCCTGGTTTCCTAGGACAGCTGGGGCTACTTGTACCTTGCCAGTGATTTACAACACCACCATGACAGTGGAAATTCAGAGACCAAAGGCTTTGTTCTGCTCTGTAGCTTATACGGGTGTTCATACATTCCCCAGCACGCAGCTATGATGCATAGGTGTTGGGCAGGCTGCTCAGTATACTAGCCATCTCGTAGGAAGGACTGGGGCCTCCTGAGTTTTTCTCAGACATGCTTTCAGAGCAAAAGCAGCCCCTGGGGAAGCTCCCAGCTCCTGCTTCCCAGCCTCTTCCGTAGCTCACAATGCTGAAGGGAAAGGTCAAGGCTCAGCTCTGTGAAACTATATAAAGAAGCCATCATTGGAGATATTTTCTCCTACTTTCTTACAGACTGGAGGAAAAAAAACCAAAACCATACAACCAAAAAAAGTAAACAGTGAGATGTTAAAGACTTCAACAAATCTTTCTGAAAGCTCAGTGGGCAGCGAGGGACTCTCCTAGCACACCGCTTCAGCCCTAGACCCCCTTTCCTCCTGTTGAACTGATCAGCCCTGGGAACTCAACTCAACGTCATTGTTCGGCAATGAAGGATTTGCCTCTTTCAGGGCTGATGTCCTGTATTTTGTGCTGACAGTTCACAGAGGGCAATTTGTTGATACAGAGGCTGCGATGCTGCATGTGCACTTCTGCACGCCAGCCATCTAAAGGCAGTCTTTGGAATGTAGAAATCACCCCAGAGCTTCATAAAGGATCAAAGCACTGAAGGAGTGACCTCAAGCAGCCCCAAGAAGTAGAATACTTACAACAGCAGAGAGATTTATGGCAGAGCAGGGACACTATGCTAATCTACGCCTGTCAGAAACCACTGGCTTCTTCCACTTTTCAAAAGAAATAAAAACTTCAAAGTCTCAGGCAAAGATATTTGATTGCAAAGCGGATATTAACTGAACTGAAGGAAGAAAGCCAAGTCAGGGCTCTGAGCCCAAATAGCCTTGCTACAACGTATTGCAAAGTGAAGAGAAGCTGCTCTGACAGACAAACCAGAACAAAGGGGATTCCTCTTCACAGACGACAGCTATGAGAAAGCCTGGGCTACAGTCCACTGTTTTTCTGTCTCCATTTACTAAGCACATTCGACCATTCATCTGGCCAAAGCAATTCCAGTTATACTCTGGAGAGTCAGCATTCCTGGTAACTGAGCATCCATCACGGAGGCAGTGAGTGAAGGGATGGCACTGCAGCCTGGAGACTCCGCAGTAGAGAGCAGAGCAGCTACAGCACTGCTCAGAGAGAGGGACTCCACTGGTCCTCAAGATGGGTACAAGAAACAAACTCAGAATATGCCCTGAGCCAATACTGGAAGACTAACTATGTAGTTTGTACCCAAACCAGAAGTAAGACTCAGTCTGCCACCTGGAAATGGACTTCTGGGGCAAAGGGACCCTCGCTTAGCTGCATTATCCCCAGCAGATACGGTACTCTTATCACTGGAGTTTAGGAGATGTCTCTCCATTCTGCGTAAGCAACCTTATGGCTCCATAGGTCTCCTAAGGATCTTGGTACACAGTTGTTTGAGGGAGCTGCTGAAAAGCCTTTTCCTTCGCCCCAGTCCTCTGTAGATAGTTGACAGCAAGTGAGACATCTAGGGGACACCATTCACTTTGGGCTGAGCGTAAGTGCTCGTGCAGGCAGAAGGGTGCTGCTGGCTAGGCAGCTATTTCTCAGTAGAGTGGTGGCGGAATAAAAGAGGTCTGGCTGGAGGTCTGGACAGGACATGTGGCCCTGTCTACACCTAAACCAAGCCAAATCTGGCAGGGTTAAACTGAAGAAGAAAAGGAAATTTCTATTTTTGGTTCTGACATCAAGGTCTGCAAGGGACCACACGATGCTACCCAGCACCTCCCTGCCCCACAGCAGGATGCCTTCCACTTCAAAGATTCCTGGTAAGTGTTTCTCCAAAAATGGTTCTCCTAAAGGTTCTTACAAAACCTCCAACCACAACATTGGCATGATCTCCCTAGGAGTTGTTCCAGCACCATGCTGTCCTTCCCATACTATTACAGCCATTTTTTGAACTGATTTTGGCAGCCTGATCTATGTTGTTGAAACTTTTGGATTCTTTTGCAATCAAGCTTAGCTAAAGATACAGGAGGCTCAGATAGGCATGGATGCTGCAGCACGATGAGTGCCATGAAAAGATACCACCACCACATTCACTCCACTTGCAGGGACTGTCCACACCTACTTGCAAGCAGATTTCCATTGTCTCATCACAGAAGTCTGGATGACTATGCATTTCATGATCTTCATCTCACTCATGAAAACCTAAAAAAAAAAGGAAAACCACACATCAATCTTTAAGATCCCTCAAAAACAACCTTTAAGATCCCTCAAAAACAAACCAGTAGTGTAAGAAGTTCCTTTTGGCCAAGTTTCTTAACATGACTGACACCAGAGATCCACCTTGCTATACAAGCCCACAGAGACTCTTACAACTACGACCTCTGTCCCCCACACAGAAGAAATGATCCCCCAGCAGACCAGTGTATCCGATTTCACTCCAGTTAAAAGAAAAAAAAAATAAATCTTCTCTTGCCCATCTCTCACAAGAGGCCCAATGCCAATCCATACACGTGACAAGCTTTCCAGGCAAACATTGTAGCTGTTTAAGGGAAGAACTAAGACAGATTTTTCTCCCAAAGAGCTCAAACATCACATAACTTTAGAACAGAAGTGCATACAGCAGCTGTTGCTCATGAACTGTTTGCAAACTAACACACTCAGGGCTATCACACAGGTACATATGATACACACTGACCAACTCTTTCACTGGTACAATCTTAATTGACAAAGTCTATAGACACGTAGAGCAGTATAGGGTGCAGCTTGGTTTAAAACAAAATGCTACCTAATTAGCTAGACATAGGGAAGAGATCAGGTGATCCAATAAATCATTAAGTGCACTCTTCATGCTGAACAGAAGTGTCAAAGGTTTGAGAAGCAAGAGACAGCTGAAGTTTAAAGCCCCCTGCAAGTCATTTGTGACTTGAGCGCAAATGATTATAAGCTCTATTTCTGAGCCAAGTCCCAGAGCTAGTACTGATGACATTCAATTCATTCTTAGAGTAAAAGAGACTAATATCACATTTTTAAAACCCTGGAAACATGAGATGACTGAATATTTTTTAATACTTGTACACAATAAAATTTATGAAACAGATATAAATGAAGATGGATGGCTTTTGTTAAGTCATGGCTTTTGGCTTTGTTAGATTTAATTGCTTCCCCTGTGGCTTTAAATCAAGGGCAGCTTCTATTAAAAGGAATTACTTTGCCATGCAGCTGGCATAGCAAAGTTGCTTGATAAAGGTTAATCTACTAAGTGATGGCAGCTACTAAATGAGGGTGATGATTTCCATTAATAACTTCATGGTAAAAATGATGCTAGAATTTACACATACATTGACATGATAGTCACAGCAACAGCTCCTGGGTGTCTTGTTGGCTCCTCCATCCAGAAGCCATGGCCCCAGCTAACCAGTGTGCCAGGACATACAAGATGCTGTTACCATGGGGTCTCGCTGCAAATGCCAGGCTACCTCCTGAGGGTATCGATAGACCAAGTACTGTCAGCTTGCTCATTGCCCGCACGGTTGCCACTTGCACAGCCCCAAGGATGCGTAGCTGATCTGTCATCTACCAGGCTAAAGGATTAGTACCTTGCTGGTAGTCCAGCATAGAAGCAGCATCCCCCACACGATGAGTTTGGTCCACGACATTTGCTTTTTGGGGTTCATTTTTTTTTCATGGGACTGAGTCAAGTTTCTGCTGAAAGGAATGCAAGGGCTAGAGACTTCTCATAATCATGAGATGAAGTGGGACAAAAAGCAGGAGGAAGGGGGGTGTGTGTTATACTGCTGCAGCAATCTGGGCAGAAGGCCACTGGTGTCACACAAATAATGAGAGAAAGGCTAGAAGATCAAAAAAATACACTTTTTTTTTTTTCTAATGCCAGCTTTCAGCAGTTTGACAGTCTATTGGACTTCTCCCACTCGTGACCTGAGTGTCCAGTTATGCAGCAACAGCATTGCCATTCACTCCAGACTAACTGTGCTTTTAGGCAGCAGTGTTCAACCCAGGACATAGATGTCCAGTGTCTACTCTGGCAGTTTTAGAATAAATCAAGTCTTTTCATGTTTTTAACTATCAGCTCCTGGAAACACTGAACCTGATTTTAGAAGAAAGCTGTAAACATTTCATAGAAAGCTAGAGTAGCTTCTCAACCACAGAGAAGTTTTATGCTGTAAATCACAAATTACTCCAAAATCAGGAGTGCAAGCAAAAAGGTGAGAATTAGAAGCTTAGCACAGTAGCTATTTTTAATATAATACTGAGAGTAACACCCTGCAAGTGACACGTACGCATGTTCTATGAATAAAGTAAAAATACAGCCTTCTGCACACGCCTGCCCCTCTGCGAAGGAAGCTGCCATCTGCACATTAGAAGAATTATTTTCCACATGGGAGGCCAGAGAAAGAAAAAAAATAATTCCAGAAGCCTGCTAACAAATGCAGTCAAAAGGGCAGGTTGTCTCCTGTTTCAGCAAGCAGAGGCGGTCCACATGGAATGGCCCCGGCAGAGGCGTTTGATAGAAGGAAGTGCTGGCTTTCCAGGCTTATACCATTAATCCCCTCTTCAGTGCACTGCAGGCGGCCAAGTAGGAGTCCAGCTTCCCCCCTCTCCATCCCAGGCAGTCATTGTCAGACTCTCGCTCAGAGACTCCTCTGCACACCCCAGTGACTTCTTGACAGCATCCTCAGGCACTGCGTGACTGAAAGGGAACAGTGCACCTCCAGCTCAGACTTATCCACACTCAAAAGCACAGGTTCCTGCCATGGGTTAAACCCTTGTACAGGTGGCCATAAACCTGCAGAAACTGGTCTGAAAAGCAACAAGTGCTACCAAATGGAAGGCAGAGCCTCTCAGCAGAGATTGTGCTCTCCCACAGTCACCCCAAGGAAACAGCAAGAGTTACAGACCTAGAAGGGCCCAAGAGCATTTGTATGAAACTCCAGCACTCTCCCTGGACTGGAAGTGCAACTTTTTTTCTTAAGGACATTTTAGGCAGTGGCAGGGAGGCACAAGGAGTTCAAGCACAGGTTGCCTTACACCTCCCATGGGCAGGGAAAACAAGTGTATCTAAACCAGCAAGCATTCATCTGTTCTTGGAATGCATTTTTCAAGATTAGCTACCTTCAGAACAAGGGTCGAGGCTGCAACTTTTTGAAGCCACTAGCCCCTTTGTCCCCATCAAGGTCTCCTTAGTCGGTTTCTCCACAGAAACAAACCTCTCTGCCGTGCCCGAGACAAGGGATCAACCGGGACTTGTATGCTGGGGGGTTCAGTTTCCCTTTGTAGTTATCACTCCAGATCAATAAAAAACTCCTCAGGTCAGATGCACAGAAATGCAGACAATGCATGGCTACAACTACCTATAAATTACATTTGAGTGAAAAGTCACAGGAAGCTCAAATATTCCTGGGACCAGAGAAAGCAGTTATTTATTCCTGCAGTTACACCAAGCGAGAGCTGAAAAGGTGTTACATTGCTGCCAGCTTAACTACACATTCAAAAATAAATCTGTTTTCTTGGTGGTGGTGAGAGAGTGCAAGTCACTGGGGAAAGCAAAAGGAGAATGGAAAGCTGGCAAGGAAGAGAGATTTATTCAGACTGTGGCTGTCAGAAGGGTCTATTCCAATTAAGGGCAGCACTATTGCCCACAGGCCACCTGAAGATGCGAGAAGCCTTGTCTGCAACTAGCAGGGGCACTTGAAAAAGCACAGATGCTCCTCACTGTGGGTCAGGCAAAGCAGCCATGCAGTGACAGCTCGCTTTTAGCACACGTGGGATACCCAGGCATGAACCTCCACTTGTGCAATTCAGCAATGCAGAGCAGCACTTGCTAGCAGACTCAGCAAAGGGCAAGGGCTGTGTCTGGGCTCCCGGTGAGCACTTTGCTGTGTAATTACATGAGGGAACAAGCAGCAATTTCACCAGAGTCCTCTTGAGTTTAATCAAGCCTTCAGCAGATAAATGAAGTGGTCGCAACCATCCTGCCACAGTGCTGCTGCTCTCACATTGCTGTTCTGGGGGAAGTCTTACGGAGGAGATGACTAATCACCTGGAGACATGAGAGGAGGATGGTTTGAGAGGGAAAGGATCAGGCCTCATTGCACTGGTCAGCAACTGAAGCAATCCCTAGTGCAGAGATCAAGTTTAAGACAAGGCAGAATGGTCAAGATGAATTTATAGGCTGACTCAAATTGCAGTCTATGGAAAGGGTAAAGAGGTATTTTAAGCTAGTGTTTTAGTGTGACCAGTTGTATGGATAACAGGTATATCATTAGAGTCAGGACACAAGTATATCCCCCTCTCCTGCCCAAGGTTTCATTTTGGAGTTTTGGGGTTTTGGGCGTTTTGTTTGTTTTGGTTTTTTTTTTTTTCTTAGAATTATTGTTAAGAAAATTAGACCCTGGACTTACCAAAATGGAGAGAAAACAGTGACCCATAAAAGACAGGAAGAAAGGAGAAGATTAATTGTTCCTGGCAAATGCAAAGAGCCAGAGCAAAGGCACAGGACAGCCTATACTGTGCATTTCAGCTCACTGCAGCAGCATGCAGTAGATGAATGTGCCGCCAATGAAGGCTACAGAGCAGAAGTGTTTCTTTTCTGCAAGGCTGTAGCAGCTTTCTAAAGGAAAAACCAATGTTGTCTTTTCAAGCTCTGCTGCATGTTTGAGTCAAAAAGCAAGTCTCGGGACAGCAGGGGAGGAAGAGGAGGATCAGTCAATCCACTGCTATTAACTCCTGCAACATTGTCCTGCAACATTGATGAAAGCTTTCCAGAGGGTGGTGGGGTTGTGCTTCATTCTCTCCTGCTACCCAGCTGGAAGCAGGAGTTTGAAAGATGAAGGCTGGGACCAGGCTGAAAGTAGCTGCAGAAGTAGGTAGAGTTTAACAGAACCAAGCCAACACTGCCACAAGTTCTCATGCATTGCCTGTGCAAGCTAGAATAGCTTTGGAAATAAGATGCGTGCTCTGAGAGCCAGTACAACTACCAAATACATTTGACTGGCATGCAGCAGAAATGTAAGACACAGCACTGGGCTTTGTATATAGCTCAGTAAGAAAGCTGCCACAAACAGGCTTCAGCCTAAGAGTGCATGCTCTTCCACAGCTTTTGGGTAGCAATGTTTAAGTTGCATTGCAGCTTACACTGGTGTAGTGCTGCCAAAACCGATGCACCCTGGTTTTCTTCTTGCAGTAATGAATACACCAAAGAAGTGGTGTGCTGGATCTTACCCCAGCTTCGTGCGTACAGGAGTTCACCCCCCCTTGGCACATCCCAGACATCATTTGCCAAGACAATGCCTTAAAATATTCTCAACACTCTCCAAAACTCATTTTCTGTATGTGCATCCTTTAAAGGTAGAAGATTTTTGGGAACTATTCCTAGTGCCTCAAACCTGAAGAGATGTCACATTTTTCAAAGGAAACTGATATTAAGAGCTTCAACATAAAAGGGAAAAAGAAGAGCTAAAACTGAATGGTTTGTTTCTTATTTTTATGGTCACTGTATGTTTAAAGCTCTTTGAAGGGCTATTAATGAAGAGCAATCACTAGTATACCAGTGGAATATGATTTCTTTGTGCCATTTACCACGTCCCATATAGTTCCTACCACTGTTCCCTAGTGCAGACAGGCTTGGGGAATTGCTGTGCCTGCATTATATTTGGGGAAGGGAAGGCAAGGACTACAATGCATTACCACCAACCCCCAAATAAATAAATAATAAGTAAAAGTCTTCCTACATAGTATTCCTAGTGAGAAGGAAATTATCTTGTTCCAGCACTATGGAGGCATCTGCTGCTGCCCTCTGATTCCACTGGAGATCAAGTAAGGACTGACTTTAATGCAGGGGTAGACCCTAAAACAGGCAATGCTGGGCATACGGTATCTGTATAAGCTTTGACATTCTCTGTTTATAGATACACTGTTATAGATACATGTTAAACCCTCTCTGTTTCTACAGCCAGAACAAGTTACTCCAAAAAGACAATGCCTATTCACAAATATCTCCTAGGGATAGTCTGGAGACTTCTGCAGGCCGCACACATCTCCATGCTCTGCAGATGCACAACCAGCACATCTGAGGTCGTGCAGAAACATGAGTGTTGCAGCAACCCCAGCAGATACAGCTCCTTTTTCTCAACATGCCCACAGTCACCAAGGGGTGACTAGACATCAGCTGCAGATGTCAGAGAAAGAGCAAAGGCATTCAGATGGGAAACAAGTGCAAATACTTAAAACAAACTACATTATTTCATACAAAGAATAGCTCCATTTGCAGACACAGGAATCCAGTTAAAAAAAATTTCCCTGGAGAAAATGCAAGACTAATTGCAGCCTAGTATTTCAGTGTCTCAAACAGATCCCTGAGGCTGGACCTCACCAGCAAAGCATGTACAAAAGATGATGCTTTAGCAGTGTCTACCACAGGGGGGAAAAAAACACAAAACCAAAAAACCATCACCTCTCAGATCTTCAGCTAGAAACAGAATATTAGATGGCAATAGAGCTCCCTCTTCTTCAGTCTCTGTATAAATCAGAACAAGAAAGAGTACATCCAACCTCATAGTAACCTGTAAAGTGGGATGCTCACAAACGTGAAGCCACAATTTAGAGCTAACCCAAAAGCAGAACCTCTAACTCTTCACAGTTTTAATTGGTTTCAGTCCCAACAGAAATACTTCAGTAAGCATGAACTGAACCTGGCAGCCACAGAGGGATAGAAAAGAGGCACAGAGCAATCCTAGAGAGAGATCTTTAAACCACAAGACTAAGCCTTGGACACTTGAATTGATTTTTTGTGGAAAAGCAGTAATGAAATTTTATGGCTCCTTTACAGCCACAATAGGACTGGTTGAATCTGAGCAACCTTCAGTGAAAAACATACATAAAACAATTTATTTTTTTTCTCCTCCTTTTTAAAGGAAAAAGCTTTCTACTTCAAAAACGAGGCAGGGAGGAGAAGCTAAAGAGAAAATGGAAAAAATGCCCCCCCCCTTTTTTTGTTTTTTAAATCAAAGGATTTTTTCCTCCCTTGAGGCACCAGAAAGTAAAGATAATTGTGAAAAAGCTGAATGAAGCAAAAGTTTTGTGGAGGTTCATGTGTGGATTTGACCTAGATACAGTTAAATTTCTTGTGATTAATTCATAGGTTATAATTTTATACTAGAGTGCTCAAACTCTAGCTCTAAAACAAATTGGGCAGAGTGTCATATTACTGTCTCATACCCCTTGAGACATCGCTAAATATCTGAGTATTTTAATTATTTGAATCAGACTATGATTCATTATTTTCCCTCTGAATCCTGCTACAAAGCTGGGTTTTCTTTCGTGTCCTGCAAACTGCATTAGACTATAAAGGGAGTGGGATACTAAAGGAATATTAAACCCTTTGCCAACATGTGAAAATCTGTGGGAGGCAGCCAGGTGCTTATGCCCACACTCCACCTGAAAGATTGTTGAAGGCTCTTAAAACTAAAGAAGCAGGTCAATAGGGATTTTAAAAAAAAAAAAGATACAAAAAACCCAACACACCACCACAAAAACACCACAGTTGAATAGGGATATTGCCTCTTGAGAGCTTCAGACCCATGGGTTTTGCTTGTTCCAAAGCAGGATGTCAAAGTCTTAGAAAAACCTCCAAAAGCTCACTGAGTCCTGAATCAGTGGGTTTCTTATTTTCAATAGGCTGCTTCCAGTCTGTCACCCCTTCCTATGCCACCTGAGATGCCTCCCTGGACCTCCCACCCATGAGAAGGCAGCTCCTGGGGATCTCTGTCCTGGCCTGACCCAATGTCAGCTCACTGGTAAATGGAAGTTAGAGCATTTAGGTGACTGTGCATGTCTTTGTGACACCAGCTGGCATATGTACCCAGACAGGGCATGTCCCAGCACCTGAATTTATTTTGCTCCTAACACAGCTACTTGAAATTGCATAGCCAGCTTCTCTTACCAACAGGACCAGCAGCAGGCCAAAGATAAACATTTCCAGTAGATACAGTAGGGAAGAAGTGAAGTAGTTTTTATTAGAAAAACTGAACCTCCTTAGACGCAGATTAATTTCCTACGAGATATAGTCTCCAAGATCTGAAAATGGGGAAAATGCTCTGCCTTCCCTGATAGGTCCCTGAGTGATATGTTCTCGCCACACTCTAGGCAACCATCTCACTCAATTACATGAAAAATAATAAATTATAGCATCTCTGCCAGGGTAGAGCTACTCTAAGGCTGGTTTGAAGACTAAAAGCCCTGCTATGGCTTGAGAGATGTGAACATCTAATTACACTGTGATTCTTAACCCTACTTCAGCTGGCTGCAGAGGTTTCCTTCATTTTCACCAATTAAACTTTCCCAGCTTGCCATTTCTTGACTTTGTTTCATCCAACCTGGCCTTGAACACTTCCAGGGATGGAGCATCCACAGCTTCCCTGGGCATCCTGTTCCAGCATCTCACCATGCACAACAGTAAAGAGTTTCTTCCTAATATCTAAATCTACCCTTTTTCAGTTTAAAACCATTATCCCTCATCTTATCGCTACACTACCTGATAAAGAGTCCCTCCTCTTCTTTCCTGGAGGCCCCCTTTAAGTACTGGAAGGCTGCTATAAGGTCTCCCTGGAGCCTTCTCTTCTCCAGGCTGAACAACCCCAACTCTCTCAGCCTGTCTGCATAGGATATGTACTCCAGCACCATCTTCCCAGGGAAGTGGTGAACTCCCCAACATTGGACACTTTTAAGATTTGGCTGGACAGGGTGCTGGGTCATCTTGTCTAGGCCATGCTTTCGCCAAGAAAGGTTGGACCAGATGATCCTTGAGGTTCCTTCCAACCTGGTATTCTATGATTACTGAGGCACTCATTGCAAGACAGCAGAAAGGGGAGGGGTGATGTTCTCTACTGTTGAGTCCAGCATAGAAAGTGGTATTTCCTTCTCTCGGCTGTCTCCTGCACTGGTTGGCTTTCCCTTTTTAGACTAATAGCCTGGTATTTCTGTGGGTATCTCCCCCAAGGCTCTTATGGTGAAGGTTCTTCAAAACTACTCTCCTCCTTTCCATAGGGAGCTCAAAGCCTTTCTAATCATCCTAGCCCACCACTTGCACTGCTATCTGGCTGGGAAAGAGAGGTCTCCAGGCAAGCCACAGCAAAGGTCTGTGGGTATTTCCTCCAGGAGCAAGGAAAGCAATGGGAGGTAGATACTGATATCAAAGACAATGAGCTCACATCGGCATCTCCATCCATTTCATGCTTTAGGTATTCACCTGATAAATTTGTCTTGCCCTACAGACAGCATTTTAGATAGAATAGAGGAGAAATTTTTTCTTCTTACTACTTTGTGCCCAGAAGGCTAAAATCAACATATCCCTAAAAACAGACTAGGACAGGTACTAAACAGCTGAAGAATGTACTTTCCCTCTAGGCTATATACGTTTAGATGACATGGCAGACTCATTAGTATTTAGAAAAGCAAATGTGGAATGTGGGCTTATTTTGAATAGAATCAGCATTGTGGTAGCCAAAGCTCATTAATTATGAATTTATCAACTGCTTACTGAAATTTGCTCTGCTAGCACAGGGTAACTGCCTGCAAAAGTGATGGTTTTGAATTAAGAAATAACATGCTACAAAATAACCCACATCCTTCCTTTTCCAGTAGATACCCTGTATTTGTTCCGGAATAATTACAATGCTGAGAGAATCCGTGAGGATCTTTAAGCATCTTAATGGAGTAATCATTGCAACAAGAAGTACTGAAGGACATAATTTGGCAAAATATGAATGTGGAGCACTGGAATGAGCTTTCCTGGTTGCACAGTAACTGACGCACAGATGTACCGCACACAGAGACTGTGGAGAGCCAGGGTCCCAGCAGACTTCTTAGCATGGTAACACAGTCCCACTCAAACAGAGCTCTCCACCAAGAAACTTGTCACTGAGCTTTCCCAGATTTGAAGCAGGAGGAATATTTTCTGCTATTTTGCCACAGCTGGATTTTGATATAAGGACTATATGCAATACCACCCTATATTTCCCTAGGCTATGGACAGTAAATTAGCCACTACTCAAACATAATGTTACACTCACTGTTAAGACTCCTGTTTAAGTGCTGAACTAACAGAAAACATCAACCAACAGCTCCGCAGGGCACAGGCAACATTTAACATTAGAATTATTTATAGATACTGATTTTAATCAGCAAGCAAACCCTCTCTATTTAATTTCATTTTACATGTACACACAGAGGCATATATATACACACACAGACCTACCTTTACAAAAAGAGGTCAGCATTTTGACAGTGAAAAGGATCATCCTCAACAGAACAGCATCTTTACATGAGGTAGTTTGTAAACACACAAGCATAGAACTTACAAACATACATGCTCTTTGGATAGTTTTATTTGAACAGTTTACCAGCAAGTTTAATCAGCACCTACAAATACTGCACTAAAGCTATTTCACTGATAGCTTGTTCCTTCCACACAGACTGCTAACACTATCTTTCTCAGACCAATTACTCTTCACACCTTACTACCCTGGTGTGTTTGCCCTTGCTTAAATAACATTTTCCCAGAGTTGCTCCACCTGTGGTGGATGGGCTCAGCTGTGCCCTGCAGTGGGTCCCCTGGAGACAGCCAGGAACTTTGCAGAGGTCCTTCTGCAGCCCCCCTGCCAGCTCCTGGGCACCAGCACACCTGCACCCAGTACAAATTGCTTATCACAAAGGGATCAATAAAGGATTCATCTGTCTTCAAAGAGCAGCTGTTGGGCTAAAACAAACTACTTCATCCTCAGAAGTAATAAAGGATATAAAGTGTTATCCCAACAGGTGCTAGTGAATTAAAACTGTCCTGGGTAACAATGATGTGGGAGGAGCTGGCTGAGATCTTCATTGTCCACTTAGGGTTTTAACATCAGGAAAGCTCTAAGTGCCTAGCTGATGTTATAGCACCATTCAGATTAGGCAAGTGAGATGATGACCTTCACCATTTCTGTTAGACAGAGACACTGAAAATGTCCTGAGAGATTTCACTTGCCTCCTTTTTTACCCTGATGAAAGCATTAACACAGTTGATTATTACAGAGGCCTCAGTCAAGTATGTTAATGACTATGTAAAGAATTTCTGTTAATCAATTGCCAATGAACAATGGTATTTCAAGGAATATTTCCAGATGCAAAGCTATTAAAGAATATTTTAATCGATGATCTGCATTACATTTCCTCCTAATCAAGTTCCCAGTGATATTTTGATTGGAATGAAAGGAGATAAAGAAGTATTACTCAAGCTGAAAGAGATCTGTTTTTCTTGTTAAGTGAAGCCCCTTCAAGTAAAAGATATTTAAATGGCATCAGATGCCGGCCACAAGGACAGACATCCTACCCCAACATGGGAGAGAAGCGCAGTAGGGAATCAAATTTGAGCTGCCAGTTCAGTGTCACTGTAGAAGAGAACTATGGCAGTCCTTGCCTGGTGAGAGCATGAGACATAAAATGTGCTAAAATGAGACAGATTCACAAAATATCACCAAGCTACAATAATGGCAAGCTTGTACTTGAAGGAAGCAACTGCAGAATGGGCAGCCATCTGTGCTTGGCTTCACCTACCCAGCCTGCCAAAGACTGATTAACGCTGTCCGGACGGTTCTTCTCCTGCCTGCTGTCAGCAGCGCTGTCTGTTCCAGAGCCTGCCCGTGGCACTAACAACAGATGTCCCTAGCAATTCAAAAGCTTCCCTGAAACTCCAAGTTTGCATTTCAATTTCCACCGTGTAAGCTGTATCACTGGAATATATGGGAAAGGTGCATTTTTTAAAATTTTTTTTAAATTATAAATCCTCTTCCTAGTATTTTAATAAATAAGCTAAAAATGTCCACTTGGCAGCTTCTCTACACTGGGGGAAAACCTCAGCAGAGTTACCACCAGGTGGGACACTGAAGAAAGCAGCACAGAAAGGCAGACGTGGCTAGAGCTGAGCTGTCAGCTCGATGCAAGGACCTGACGTGTTGGATCCTCCCTCACAAACAGCTCTCAGCAATGCTCCCTACTGCTATTTTGGTAAGATTACAAAGGTCTATTTTCCTCTAATTTTCAATCTAGGATTTATTGCAGTTATTCTTATAAGGTACTGTACATCCCATTGGCATTGCTGTTAAAATATAGGAAGCATCCTAAAAAATCTCCCAGGATATATTTTTCTAATTACAATGCTTTCAATTAGTGCTTTTCAATTTGTTGACACAGCACTGTATTTGTTGACACAGCTTCAAACCCAGACACATTAGATGACTTGTTCGAGACCATATATCAAGCCAGTAATGTGCAGAATTAAGATTCAGCTATGCTCTCCACTTGCACTTTTCCAGTGAGAATTTCACAACCCCCCAAATAAATAAAAAAGAGAACAAAGAAAAAATCCACCACAAAACAGACAGCTGAGTAGGAAATAAATAGTCCAGAAGTACGGCAATAGCTTATGCGTATTTGAAACACCCAACAGCTACAGGGTCTAAGCTGCATGAACAGGTCTCAGCAAGACCTTCGGGGAACATGCTCAGTTGTATTAGCTTAGAGGCGCAATCATCGCAGAAGCGTGACACCAAACATTTGTATGAAAAAGCTTCTACAAAGCCACTGACAGCTGTCAAGTCTGAAAGAAAGCAACAAGAAAGCCGGGGGCAAGCTAGAGCTGATGTAAAAGAGTTCCTGGAAAGTATTTTGTTATTGGGCAAAATAATTATCTTACAGTGCAATTAGTTATTGCTGTTAATTAATAAGTAGTGTACTTAATATTAAGCTCTAATTTGAGTAGCAAGTCAGAGCATTAAACAGGGATTTGGCAAGCAGAAAACCATCTCTAGCTACATGCATTACAGAAGGGTCATTCTCCAGGTACACAGGTAGGTGGCCACATTAATCTCATCCTACCCAGGTCCTCGGGACATAATATCATTTTGGTGCTAAGTTAATTTGAAAGGACACAAAGAGTGCCAGGGATGCTGAGTTTTGGTCCTTCCTTAGTGATGTCTCTCAGAAACCTGCTGCAAACTGTGTCAAAACCCTGGTTACTGTCTACCAAAAAACACCCACAAGACACACAAAACATCTTCCCACCATTTGCAAGATACCACACTAGAAGACAACTGTAGGAGGCAAAGGTCTCAATATTGAATGAAAGGAAGGAAAGAACAAGGATCCCCAAAAATCTTACTGAAAACTGTGGGAAAGACTGGAGGTTAGGTATGACGTCCAGAGGTTTCTATTCAGCAAATGCTAGGAAAGGATTGTGGACCATGAGTTGACTTTGTTCAATGCTCTTTGGGGATCTGTACCTTAAGCACGCAACTCCCACTGGCATTTATCTCAGCCTACATAAAGTGACAAGGGCATATAGCCTCCTGCCTGCTTGCCAAGTTCCTCTTGGAAAAACTGCTGATGTCTCAGGCAGATTTTACAATTCTTCATGTAGAAGGAGCCCTAGCATATCAAAGGTGATTTCAAGACTCCTTGCAGGTTGCTCAGCATTCGGGTCCTGCAGAATCCAAGTTCCCACAATTACTGCTGCAAAGAAAGCTTTTGAAATCCCTGTCCAATTGCATTTTATCACCTTGGCTGAAAAATGACAGGCAGCAAAGCTGACCCTGATTTTACAACTACTAGTCAAATTTGAAGTGTAAAACTTCAGGGTAGCTTTTTTTTCTACTTTTCTGTGACTTACTGGAAAATCAGCATACAGTCACATAACCGAAAATAGAGAGTTTACATGTGACACAAAGTGGTTTGCTTTCAGAAAGCTGAAGTGGAATTGGGACTGTAAGTGTAACAGGGTATTTGACAGTCACTCCTTAACACCATTTCCAGATAAGAGTCATGATAGGTATTACAGCTTGTTGGACCTTGCCTTGACTTGTCCTTCGCAGTCAGACATGAGCCAGGAATGTCAGCACAGGATGGTGTTGGGTTTGTCCATGGGAATCAGCATCTCTACCAGCACAACAGCATTACTGACTTGCATTCAAAAGTCGTAACATTTCTTGGTTTATACACACAGAAACAAGTTTGGTTTTGCAGAGGTAAATTTTAACTGGTACATAACTGAGTGGTAAAAACGCTTCTGGAAACCAAGCATAATAAAGTGTGAAACAGGAATTGCATGGTTGCTCTCCATATGATCTTGACACTTTACAGAAAGGCTCCTGCCAGGAGGATAGGAAGCTGTGGCTAGGGGTAGTTTCCCCTTCCTCCCAATATAACTGAACTGAATAGAGGGGGCTGGTAGGTGCAAGTGATGTTTGCCCCATTCGAAAGTCACTTGTATTGGCCTTATCAGGAGGTGACTGAAGGCAGAGTGATGACTCAGATTTTGTGGGTTTGCTTGCTTTTTTAAGGACACAACTGATTCATACTACAAGGTAAAAATTTATCTTGGGGCAGAAAAATTCTGAAGATTGCTGAAGACAGACAACCTGTATACTTGATAGCTCTAGTGGTATTTTTGCATTGAGTCCAACTCTGTCCCAGCTGTTTACTGAAGTCACACCATTTACAGCAGCCTCTATCATCCACCCCCAAAAGTTTGAGACATGACCACTATTTAAACAGGCTGTTAATGATATGAAGAGTTTGGAGAAAAGTAACTACCATGGGAAACTTCTGGGGACTGTACTAAGTCAGACATAAGATCTGTCCATTGCTGCATGCATTTGGTGTGAAAAGGCTAGAAATAAGAGAAGCTGTTACTGTGCAGTTGGAGACCAGCAACTGATGCTTACTGCCACCTGCCATTGACTCTCACCGAGATGGTGAGTGGCAGTTTTCCAAACACAGGGCTTCCACAGCATCTTCAAAGCCACATCCCACACCCACATGCAACCAAGGTCAGCAGACACCCTACGCGTAGCCCAACTCCTCCTGTGAGCACAGCAAACCCTTCCTCAGGTCACAGCCCGGTAAGAACTAAATACTGGAGAAAGTGAGTCCTAGTAGCCCTGATGGGCAATGCAGTAGTAAGCGCCACTGTTCACACTGTTACAATTACAGTCTGTCATCGACAGTTAAGGAAGGACAAGGGGAAGACAGGTTCCTTTTCTTCACTTCTGACTCAGTTGACAAAACTTACGCTTTTATGCAGAGAACGTTCAGCTTTTAACTCTTATAAATGCAGAGAAAGTTAAAAATATACCTCTATGCTCACCTACTTCTCAAGTTTCTGAGCCATGGGTCAAATTTTAGTGTCTGCTTAAGTCATTCTCAAGGTAATAAAACAGGAACCATTTCTGGACGGGCAGGAGTGGCAACACTGCAGCAGTCATTGTTTCTGCTGTGGAAAGGATATTGATTGCTCCAGGGGAGCAGCCTGGACCTTCACATTTCCACCCCATGTCCTTGTATCAAGGTTAGGATCAAAGCCATTTTAAGAAGCCAACACAGCTCCACCAGTCCTCTCCCTCTGCCTCCTTCCAATCACAGGTCTTGCTTTCTAATAGGCTTCTTATTTAATAAGCTGCTGTTCCATTCAGCCTGAATAATTTAAAATCAGAGAACACAAACAGCAGCAAACACGCACATGCGAGACAGGGTACACACTTCAAGCCTCTCTAATTCAGCAAAGGTTTGCAAGCGTGCTCAAAAGATAACATGGGAGCTGTTACTGAAACTGTCACCTCACTTCAACTTTCACCTGCTTCCCATCCCTGCTCAGCGAGGGGCTCTGGATCAGCAGCATTCTGGATCAGCAGCATTCTTGCACGCCACATTAATTTCAGCATCTCATTAGCTCATTCGTTTTTCATTTACATTTGGCGTGACTAAAGGGTATTCTTCATTTGTTTTCATTCTCCACATTCCTCCAACCTCTGGCTTCACCTTCTCTTGTCTCACTCTGCTCTTACTGCCTGAATTCCAGGAGTCTCCAGGGGCACCGCCAATTCACGGCAGCAGTTACCATCCTCCTAACACATTAGCAGGGAGCATTTTCCTACAGAAATCCTAAGAAATCTCCTTCATCACAGCTGGTGCAAAGTGGAAGTGTCAAGTTTCCACATGGCAAAAAAAAGTAAAACTTGAAGAATATCGAATTACATATTGGCTCAGTCATATATTTTGAGGTCAAGATTAAACTAAAGTGCCTCCAAAAATTGAAGGACTGGTTTTAAAGGAGCTCTCAGAAAGATTTTTCAAAGGTGGGAAAATTGTCAGAAAACAAGATTGCAAATGGGCTCTATCTGTGGTGTTTTTCTGACTGGACACCTGCTGTTTCCTAGAAATAAGCTAGGAACCTGAAGAGTTTAAGGAATCTGCCTTACAGTAAGAAAAGTACCTATACATTCACATCAATAGACTAAATAGAAATGTTTACTGTGGATTTTAGAATAACCTAGATAAGGCTAGATACATCAATAGCAATGCAGCATAAGAGATAACAGGGACAAGGGGAAACAGAGCGCTATATACTTCTAAAGATCATGTCCAGGTAGTCAGGGGTTTGGGGAAGAACTTCTCCTCTAAGAGTTAGAAGCTAGCTTACAAAGGTTATCTCAGAACAATTACAGATGAGAAAATCTCCACAAATAGGAGCTTAACATCCATTCCATAACAAAGGTCCTTTTTCATCATCTTTTGGCAGGCAGAAAGCATCTCGAGCTCTGTGAGACAGAAGTACATCTGCATCATTGTTCGGAGTTCAGCTTCTTTTGGAGTCCAGTTATGTGAACTCCCAGCTCATTTTGCCTCCAGCTCTTTCCTGGTATTCTACTCCCCAATATTTCAGGAGTACTACTGTCAAACTGAGCACTCTACTGTCTCATACAGGCACCATCAAGTAGTAATTACAAATTGTTTTTTCTGCTACCTAATATGCTTTTGAAGCCTTTGTGCAATATGAGGTGCTTGGAGTATGCATCCTGTATTGCATATGCCTGGTTTTTCTCTATGCATTTTCTGATTTTAAATCAGGGCACTGTGGTTACTCGACATGTTTACAAATCTTTTGGAAAAGGGACCTCAGCCAGTTCTGACTGGCGTATCAAAAAAACTCCTTCCAAACAAAAAGCTAGGTCTACATGCAACATATTGCAGACCGTGTTCTTAAAACACATTTTCCTGAGAAAACATGGCTGATAGTTTATCAGGGAAAGCAAAACCAGGAGGAGGGTAAAAAGGTTCTTTGCTCCAGATACCCAACTGAAGTACTGGCGAGTTCCAGACTTGGAGGTTCTGTTCAATGAGCCATCCAGCTCAACTCAGTATGATGTGACGTGGGGGCATTTAACACAGATGATGAATCGGGCCCAGATTTTTCTGTTCTGGAACAAGATCTCAGCCGCCTGGACTGAAGAAGCATCTCATACAGCTAAGGCCCACAAACAGCTGTTACTGCTGTAGTAGCTGCCAGGAAAGAAGAGAAGTGGGAGGACCACAGACTTGAGTTTGCTTCACATGCACTATCCTGGCTGAACTAGAAGCAGCCTATTTTTACCAGCATGGAGAACATTCCTGCCCACCCCACAGGAAAATCAACCCTTGCAATCTAGCCCCAACCCTGCTTTCTGTTGCTGGGTGAGCCAAGAAGCTAGAACTTCTGTGATGGCTTCGGGTTAAGTGCCAAAATCATGAATGTAGTTATGCAAATGCTAAAATAACATAAACTTGAAGTGACAACCTATTAAGCGGTCTTTAAATCTCAGTGTCGTAAAGGATTTATTAAACACTACATTTCAAGGCCAGAAAGAACAGGGAAGTAGGAATTTTAAATAACTTGGTAATCTCACTACACCCTCAAGTAGGACAGTTATCAATTGAACCCCAAATATTTCACAAGAGAAGGTCAACATTGTTTCCTGTGTTGGACTTAGAAAGTAAAGCCCTAAAGACAAATTCGTTTGCCCACAGTCCAGTTTCCTGATGTCTCAGACCTTGTTCACACTGTTGCAGCTGCTTTAATGCTTCTGCCCAGTACCAAGGAGATGCTAGGTAAAAGCACGTTGCCTGGATCAACAAAGCAACAGATGCTGATGTACAAAAACATTTCAGTAAGGCTGAGAGGCCACCACTGATGCAGGTACAATGGGAAATCTTGCATTGAAGCGATTATTGCAGATACAGCATAGTGGGCGTAAGGCACTTTACCCACTGCTGGACACAGCTAAGCCCATCGGCAAACCTGGTGGCGCCTCTGGAATAACATGCTTAAGAATGGGCAAAAAATGTCAGAAAGCAGTGAGGAGTAAGGAAAAAAGCATGTGAACACCCGGGCCAGAGAACAGGGAGGAGGGAGAGGTGGAGCCCATGGAAAGACCACAAGGGAGCATGTATTTCCCTGCAGACTGTGGAGAGGACCGCAGTGGAGCTGATGTCCACACCGTAGCCCACACTGCACTGAGGCCCCATACCACACTGAGGCCCCACACTGGAGCAGCTGGATACTTCCTGAAGGAACTGAAGCACATGGAGAGCCCATGTAGAGGCAAGTTTATCCTGAAGGACAGTAGCCTGCAGGAAGGACCAATGCTGGAGCAGGGGAAAAGTGTGAGGAGGAAGGAGCGGCAGAGAGGAGCTATTACGGGCTGACCACAACCATCCCCAGTCCCTTGGGGGTCAGGGGAGGCAGAGGAGTTGGGAATGACAGAGTGAAGTTGAACTTGGGAAAAGGGGGGCGGGGAGAAGGTGTTGTTTTAATTTTTGTCTTTGTTTCTCATTATCCAAGTCTATTTTAATTGGCAATATATTAAATTAATTTACTCCAAGGTAAATTGTCTGTTTTGCCTATGACAGTAACTGGTAAATGATCTCCCTGTTTTTATCTTGACCCACGAGCTTTTCCATCTTATTTTCTCCCCCTGTCCTGTGGAGGAGGAGCATCTGGGAGGGTGTCTGGCTGTTAGTCAAGGTCAACCCACCACATGCGGAGAGAAAGGCACCTCTCAATCAGAAAACTACTTTCAGAGGTAGGCCTACGTTTGGCTTGGAGTTCAGTTTTGTTCTGTCCTACCCTCTCCCTCCTCCTGCATATTATTTCACATTAAGGTGAAAGCAATGACAGTTGATTTTTCAAGTCTTGAGATACTCTTCTGACATTTACACAATGCCTTCTACCTGGGAATCTGCAGGCAGCAGAACTGGCTTGTTCACTGCCACTTTCAGGGGAGCAGTCATCACCACCTTTCACTTAAACCAAGAGAAGACAAGGTGCAGCATGCTGCACTGAAGATACCTTTCACTTAGATAAGTGGGGATATTTTTGGTAAAAACAGTATATGCTTATTGTGAGAGCAAGCAGATGATGAAACCACACTGTCAATCTCTTTCAGTATGCCGTTTTATTTTGCTCTGTGTTATTTTCTTCTTATACCCTATCTTTTAAAAAAAAAATTTTTTCATCCTTCACTTTACTCAAAGAAATGTCAAATTGCAAGTACAGTCTGGCTTCTGAAACTGAATTCAGCAACTGTCAGGATTCCCAGTGCCCTGAGATGTGCATGTCATATCCAGCAGAATGAAAGAAGGACAGGGAGAGAAAAGAGCATGAAGAACAGCTGAGAGTTACCCTCTGTATTCCCAGCATCCCAGTAACCCTGCAAGATGTGCCCTTGCAGAAGCCAGGGAATGGTTGCAGAGGAGTCTGAGAGCAAGAAATTGGGCTATGACATTTCTCCTAAGGTTGTCGTTTCCCAAGAACTTACAGGAAAGCAGTCCTGTAGGAAAACAAGGAAGATGGCTTCCTTGTATCACAAAATCTCTAGTGGTACCATCCAAGAAGAGACCAGTGCACTTGGCTTCTGTACAGCTCTTTTTTCTCTTTCTGTCTCATGGTGATGACACATCTAAGAGATCTTTGGTCTCAAGGGCTTTCCAGCCTACTCAGCAGCAATCCAGCATTAGATGGTTGGTCCTGATGACATGACACTTGATAGCTTTCCATGCCCTGGAGGCTTCAGTTAAAGGCAATTACCTGGTTATTGCAGCAAAGGACACCTGTGCAGCAGAGGAAAGGCTGCAAGGTCTGGCCTTCTTAAAGACCAAAGGAAGTCTCACAACTGCTCTGCAGCATCAAGGACAGTACAGATTGCGTGGAATGATCACATGGAGATCTCATTTCTGCCTCCTTGTTTTAATCCCTTCATTTAAAAAAGATTTTTATTGTGCACATGGGAAAAAACTTGACATTTGGATGCGTGCCTCTTGACGCTCAGCCAAAAAGAGGCATAGCTGCAGTGCCCCACTGGTGTTTAACTATAACTTAGCCAAGCGCATGGCAGGAGTCAAAGCAAGTTTCCTCAGAGGCAAACCATTATGACTAATTGTTCACAAAAATCCCACGAAGTTTGTAAAGGAACCACCCAAACAGCCTTGTTGTCAGCAGGAGCAAGAGAAGGGAACGGCTCCTGTGTAACACTTCAGTGGTTTCATAAGAGGTCCTTATCTCCTGATGTCAATGCCTTACAGAAGGTCAGCCAAATTCACTGGCTCATGACTTTCTGCTCACCAAATTAACAAGTGCTTGAAATCCATATCACGGTGATGTCACTCAGCCCAAGAGTCCCATCCAAGCCTTTGAAGAGCATGTACTCCCCAAAATGTGGTCTTGCTGTTAAGAAGAGAAGAATGAGCAAAGGATAGACAAAAAGGAATATGGGTTTTTTTCTTAATCTTTCTCCAAGTCAAACCAGAACTTACATCTAGCCTAGCGAGTAACCAACACTACGAGTTCTCCACACACAGAGGTGCGAAAGGCTGAGTATACCCCATTTCTACGGCACAGCTACGGAGGACTAAATTCAGGACTGCTTAAAAATCCAACTTTTAGTCCTTTGACAATCCATTCCATGTGAGTTTACAGCCCTTGGGGAAATAAACAACCTTCATACAGAGCTGTTTTTCCCTGTGGAGCTCTTGGGGGAAATACAGGACTGCAACGCTAGCTGCCTCTCTATTTAGCAGCAAAAGCAGGAACAGAACCCAGACCTGTGATGCTCAGAATACCACCTCTGGTATGAGGCCAGGCTGAAGAAGTCACTCATGTCAGAAAGGAAAAGGTGAAGAAATCTGGCATTTCTATACTGTGTGTTTTCTATACAACAGTGTCCTCCTAATCAATGACAGCTGCAGAGCGAAGGGGGAGAAGAAAATCTTCTGGATACTAAAGACAGACACATTTATATCTATATCTATATATATATATGCGTGTGTGTATGTGTGTCCGTGCACATGCATATTTACTCTCCAGCCATCCCAGGCAGTTGGCATTAAATAGTAAGAAGGTGCTGCAATTTCTCGGAGAAATGGCATCTTTCTGGTGTGGCTTTTGCTATAAGCTTGTACAGCAGGAGGTAGCCACTTGTTACGACACACTAGCCATGGAATGCCCATGCATGTGTCTGCAGTTCTGGAAATAAAGAAATCATCTGAGGGGCCCAAAGAGACTGGTGCTTCAAGCTAACTCGTAATGAACAGGAGTTTGATTGGCAGTATTTTGCACTGTAAACATTTGGACCTGAGCAATAGTGATGTATTTGTGGTTTTAACTGGCAAAAAAACCCCTTGAGGGCATAGTTATGTCATTCCAAAGTCTGACTCTATTAATCTAACAGCAGATGCAATGTGTTCCCACAAGCCACTCTCCAAGCTCTGAAATCTTCCCTCTCCAAGAAGTTGGTGGGGGGTGTAAACACAGATCGATCTCTCATTTAGACTACGCTGACACAACTATCAGCATGACAGATTAGCTGTTATTTGAACAATTCACACCAACATTCTGCTTTTCTGAAATAATTGTCTGCCAGAAAAAAGCAGAATCTGAACCCTCAAAGGTGCTGCTGCCCTTATCCAAAAAGCCATTGGAAGCCCAGGACACCCACTATACACCAAAAAAACTGCTTTGCCCAGGTGTTCAGTGGATGTCAGTGAAGGTAAAAGCAAATGCCAATGCATAAAATAAAATACCTGAACAAGAAAGGATAGCTGTACAGATGTCAAATCCCAAGACAAGTCAATCCCCTGACCAGGGTAGTAGCAAGGGGCGTATTTTAGACCTCATGGGGTGCAATAATGCCAACATGAGGTTTCCTTGAGGGATCTACTTGCCTTCTGGGAGGTGCTGTTCTTGCACTCTTTCTTCTACATCATTCACACCCACACGGCTCCTCTCAGTTTCTGTCTTTAGGATCCAAACCGTAATGCAATCCCATGATAGGCTAATCACACCATTTCATTAATCATTTATTTCATCAATCATTTTGAGTCATCTCCCTAGGGCCACCCAGCCTGGCCTACAGCTGCCAAATTTCAGGCTTGTTTCATCTCTAACCTAGTTTCAGAGCTGCCTTGTCTCCCTGCCTTTCATGTTTTCAGCTCACATTTTACTTGCACATTTGAACTGGCTGTCCCTGATCAGTGAAGAGCAGGAGGAGGGGGGAGAAAAGAGGGGAGCCAGACTTTTATTATTGCTTTTGCTAAATTCAGTGTCTTGGAACCAGATGGTGGCTGACTTGTTTAATTCTACTCTAAAAGTGGACTCAAAAGAGCAAGTAACCTCAAACTGGGCAGCACTCCACACTATCAAGTATCTACGGGTCTCTAATAATTGCAAAGCATTTGTTCACTGTATCTTCATGCAACGACATGTCCTGTGGTTACGTTATATGGGATTAGTGCAAGGGAAACTGGCAAAGAGTATTTGCCCAGCTAGGCTCAGCCATTCAGAACATAATTTACCAACTCTGTAACAAGTAGATGCAATATTTTTTTAACACATTAGGGGCTGGGGAGGCGTATTTTCAGGACACCAGCAGCACAGCAGTCGCATCATGCTCACAGGGACAGCAGGTAAGAGAGAAGACATTCAGAGAAGGACAAGAGAAAGTGCTTACAAGACTTTTAGCTTAGCCTTTACTGAGCTCTGCCATATATCATGGGCTGCTAAAGAGTAAATTACCCACTCTTGGAAAATCACACATATGAGCAAAGAAAGCCTTCATGCCTCCCTTTAGCTGGGAACTGAAAAGCAGCTCTTCCATGCAAACACAGATCTCTTCTGTTTCTCCTTCTCTCTAGAAGGAGAGAGGAGGCACAAGCACAAGAAACCCCCTCTTTTGCCAAACAGGCCCTTGGCTCTGACAGCTCCTAGTGGAACAAGCACCACTGCACATACCAGAGCTGCATGAAGGGCAGCAGATCTGAGAGTGCTAAAGGTTGGAAGAAAAACACTAACACCAGGTCTCACAGATGCCTTAGCTTTAAATTAATGGTAGGACTTGATGCCGTGGCATCAAGTACCCTTAGAAAAAGAGTCTAGACCTGAGTCTTGCAATTTCTGTGGTTGCTCAGAGGTGCACATTGTGGAGATCACGCTCTACTCCTACAAGCCAGGCTGTTGGACACATGGGATTTTGAAGCCCTTACAAGGCCAGAGCATCATCAGAGCATGGGTACGAATACAAAACAGATGGAGTCTCCTGCATTGCCAGCAGCATTTGCATTCAAACTGTGGCAGCCTCCAGCCTACCAGTATGTCCCTGTGGAACTCCAGCCCTCTGCTCCAAGTTGCTCTTCTTCAGCAGAGCCAACACCTCAAATGTCAATCAATGACAGGCATGAGCACCACACTGAGTATCTGTGCTTTTGTTCACAGTGGGACCATGCAGCATTTTCAATAAATAGTAAGTTCTCCTAGAAATAGGATTTTTAGGGAAACTAGATTATTGGCAACTTTTTGCAGAGTTGTTTCAGCCAGAGAGGGACGAGAAATTCAGAAGTATCAGAACGTAGCCTGTTGTGCAATGGCAGATAGCAACGAAATAATATTTTCATTATGAAATAGTCATAATGAATAGTCATTTTAAAGAAGATTAAGTAATGTAACTGGGGCAGAAAGCCAAGGCCTAATATTTCAGCTTCAGGCTTTTGTTCCAGCCTCTTTCAGTGAAAGAACTAAATCTGTGGCACTCTTTAAACCACAGGCAAACAGCAACAACACCCAACTACTCACTTCCGGTCTTTCCCCAAACGCCCCCACCTCGATAGGTATATTTGCAGGCTTTGGCACATGAGCTTTATGGAGAAAAGGCTGTGTTCTGGTTCACTGAACATATTGCAGATGCACAGACCCTTTGAAAGAGCCAGGCTTCAAATGCCACTCCTGTTCTTGTGACAGTATTCCTCGATGCAATAACCTCATCTATTTGGAACATTTTCTTTCTGGTAGGAAAGATGGTGTAGGGCCTGGCTTATCTTTTGATACTGCTTGTTCCAGAAAATTCAGGACTCGTGGATCCTTTAATAACATTTAGGAGCTCAAGAAGGTGAAACAATTCCATGGACAAGTGTAAACACTTGTCCATTTCAGTTCAGTTCCTTCCAAGATGATAAAAAGTTTGCAATTAATAAAACAACAGTTTTTAACCAGCTTAGAAAACCAAACAAGTCAAAGGCTCTTGCAATCCATTCTAGCATTTCCTATATTCAGTGTTTCTTCCCCTCAAAATATTCTGCAAGACCATTCCGCTAAGCAGGAAAGGTATAAAATATTCCTTAGTAGCCCCTGCATCAGAGACTGTCCCAGAGATTTCTGTTTTTTTCCCCCTTTAGACCTCACAAAGTACCTGGCAAACCTCCTTAATGGAGATTTCTTGCTGTTGAACAAGACTGCCTTCAATATTCAAATATTAAAGAAAACTAAAGACCTTTAAAACAGATACAGAAAAAATGGTTGGGCCTTCACTGCCCCATCCCAGAAACCCACAGGTGTCATGGAGCCCTTTTCTAGAAGCATGATGCTTGTAGCAGCAACAACAAAACTGTTCACCGCAGTCTCAGAGGTTGTCTGCAACAACCAGCTCTCCACCAGCTGCACTTGTCAAGTGCTGGCCACTCCCTTTGTAATTTTGCCCATGCCAGTTTTTAAGCTGTATCAGTTTTTGAGTTTCTTCACCTTGTATCATGCCTATTTCACTTCTCTGATATTCTCTTTAGGAAGGCTTGTCAGAAGGCTTTTGGGAAGTATATATCAGGCTTCTACTTCCATGATGCATCCCAAACACTTCTGGGCTTTCTTCTGCAGAAACAGCACTGGCAAGGCTTCGCTATATTGTTATACTCCAAGTATACCTTCAAGATCATTTCAATTTATATGCTTGGTGTGGACAGGAGGCTTACTGCTTTAATTTCCAGGTTTAAATGTTTCTGGGCCCCAGTCCTCTGCATAATGCCTATTTTTTATTATATTATGGGCTTTTTTTCTATTTACATCAACAGCCTTCAATTAGGGAGTCTGTTATTTTTTTCTCCGTTATTTATTCCAGATCAGGATGCTCAGCCAGCAGCAGCACCTCCCCATTGCTCAGAAAAAGATTTAGTCTCAAAAAGCACATAAGATTCTTTTCAAGTTCTCATTAATCATGGCCTGTAATCCCTGGGATCCTGCCAGGCTCTGTGGTTTTCCTGGTGGTCTGCTTCTTCAACTTCAAGACTTGCAGATAGTCAAAGCCCTAAACCAGTTTAGTCTCTAGAGGCCAAAAAGAAATCCTAATTTTATTCTTACTCTCTGTTTGTTCTGGCTTCACCTCCCTCCAACTTAATCGGCAATGAACATCTAGACCACTTCCAGGAGCCTGACTTCCTTGAAAGAGTTAAAACCCATGTTTTAAGCTTCCCTTTCTAGCACTGGTCTAACACAGGTTTTCTAGCACAGACTCCCTGCTTGTCACAGAGCACAAGTAATGCCCTAGACTTATCATCACCACCTTTTCAGAAGCCTTTGCCACATGGAGGATTGCCAAGTCAACTATCAGCCATCTGATGTTACCTGGATTGAAGCTATGGAGGAAATCTACTGCTGGTCTTTGCAACAAGTACCACACGTGCTGACAATCAAGGCAGATGCACACCGCTGGATCTGGCTTCAGTATCAAACTCTGAAAAACAAGCAGTATTTGGATGACGGTGAGGGGCATGTGCCTAGGTACTCCATGATCAATGAATCTGTTAGGTCTCCAGGCACTTCAGTGCTTGAGGAATCAAACAGGACTAGAGCAACAAACTGAGAAAAAAAGATATTAAAGTGTTCTCCTAATGCTATTAGCATCTCAGCCTCTCAGTAAAGGATTGATTCCTGTTTTGCTTCTTCCTTATGGTAGGAAAAGTGTTTTGTTTGGCTGCTGCTGCTAAAGATTCAGACTTCCAGTTCAGTCAGAAATGGTAACAGTCAGGACCGGACTCTTAAGCACAGCAAAGATCACTAACCGTAAGTTCGTGTTTCACCAAGAAAGCAACACAGAGACAATATGAAGAAAACCCAAGGTAAGTGGGAAGGAAACACCATATTCTGGGAAGCGAAGAATCAGCTAAGGCCAGGACAAGCACATTCAACAAGTCACTCAACATAGTGCTTCCTTCCCTGACAGATGTTTTGAGCTACCCTTGACTGAGACCATCAGCCAGCAAGGCATGTGAGAACATCATAAAGGAGAATGAGTTTTCCCCACCATTGCCCCAGGAAGAAAACTACAAGAACATGTCTCCTTGGCCAAGAGCCAGCTGAGAGAACTTCTTGGGTCTTCACATGGCAGCCTTGATTGCTGAACCACCAGCAATATGCACAGACACTCATTCAAGAAAACTGGTCTGAGGTTCCAGTGATCTACTGTTGCTCTGTTTCCTGCAGAGGCTCCGCTCTGCACCGTGAGACTGAGGCAACAATTTGTCCTGGGAAGAGGAAAAAAAGAGGATTTTAAAGCCAGCAGAAGGTCTGAAAGGAGAAAATGCAGTGGCAGCTGTGAAGTGTCAGACAGCAGCAAATTTCTTCCTGGTTGTGCAAGTATTAATTAGTGTACCTAATCTTCAGAGCCATTATGATGCCCTTGCTAACATTAATCAGATGCAGTGAAAGAGCTGAGCTCTTGAATTAGAGGAGAGATGGGAGCTAGGAGCAGGGGTGAGAGGAACAGATAGAAAACTTCAACTATAAAACTAAATCCTCTCTGCAACCAGCATTTCTCTAGCTTTCCGCTTACCAAAGGCACCTTAGAGCCTGTAGTTCAAGCCAAGGGATGGCTAGGAAATTTGATTAAAAGCCATTTTATCAAAAAGGATAAATTTGTCATGCAGGAGGGGGAAAGTTCTATTGTCCTCAGAAGTAAAAAGCAAACCCATCTTTGTGCCTGGAGCAGAATTTAAGCTCTGGGCTCCCACATACAAAACAGGCCCTCTAACCTGGCCACGATTTTTTGTCTCAGTCATTTCTCCTCCTCCTTCCCTGTTCTCTTCACCATTTAAACAAACAGATCCTCCTTCCACAGAGGTCATTTTATCACACAGCAGGCCAGAAATCAGAAGACGGGGAAAAAAAATCAGAATTATTTGAAAACTGGGATCCTGTCTCCCCTGTGCCAGTCTTGCATTTATTCAATTCTGACACCTAGTGGGCATCACCACCAGTGGGAAGTAGGAGCAGAAGTGGCCAGCCACATTCACAAACAGCCTTAGCAATAACACTGATGCTCAGCGTTAGCTACTGACTAATTCTGCCATGAGGGATGTGCTCCATCCTTAGCACATCTGTGTCTTCTTAAAACCCTCCCAAGCCTCTGTGTTGAACTCACACTTGCAGACGTACTGACAACTGCACTTTCTATGGTAGAGTCAAGACAAAATGCTCAGGTCCTGATCCCAGCATCTCACTACTCTGAATCAGGACATGGGCTTGGCAATTAAGGCCTATCCTTCATTTCAGGGAGATCATCCAAGGGTCTGTCTGGTTTGTCATCCACCTGAGATTAGGTTGCTGACAGTAGCGTGTATGCCAGGAAATCTCCACATTCCTTCAGGATGAGCAATAACCTTCTTTCTAACATGGGCTAGGCTCCATCCAGCTTTCACTCAAGATGAGAAATTTCTTGGACTAGTTTCACATAGCACTGAACCCCTCTTAGTTGCTGGTAATTCTACCCATTCCCAGCTAACCCAAGTGAACAGAATTGCTCTGGGGCTACCAACGCACCAGCACACTTCCCATGGTAGCACAAACCATAGCAGTGTCAAGCACTATATGCAGCAATTATCGCTGAGCGTCTACGGCATGATGGCTGAGAGGGTCTGGGAAAAGAATTGCTGTGGCACCCTGGAGCTCAAATACCAATGTGTTTCCCCAAGTGTTGACTGAAGGGCAAGAAGGGAACTGAGCCCAGTTTTTCTGCAACATCACTGTATGGTGTTGTCCTTCATCCATACCACACCATGAGAATTCCTGCTCAGACACTGTCAGCATAAAAAGTGTTGGGGTGTACAAAGAAAAAGAGAAAATGCATATAAAAGGATTGATTCTGCCATGAATGAAGGTTTTACTACCTTTTCATAGAGAGTAAAAAGTCAGCAGTTTCCCTTCTTCCACAGGGACAAACTGAGGTGCCGGAGGTCTGCATAGGACGTGCTCACTGTGTGCAGGGATGGATCTCCTGACACTGCCCCAGCCACAGCAGGCAGCTGCAGTTGTTCCTACTCATTCTCCGAATTATTGCATGAGTCCAAATCAACATAAGTCTTCATTTCTTTCCTCATTCTACAACTGCTGCAGATGCTCTCCATTAAAAGGGTGACTACATTTTTACCTTCTGGTGAGGCAAGGCTCAAACAAACTGTCATAAAGTCCCTGTATGCAGCAACACCCAGCCTAATACCTCATGGTTTTGCTGTCTCCCTTCAGACATAACTCACTTTTTTGCTGTGTTGGAGTTTCTGAAAAACCTCAAAGTCTACAAGAGGAGAATTTCTACTCTGCACATTACTTCCACTGCAAGTATTGTCTCTAAGCGGTGTGAGGAAAGCTCCCTCCCTGTCCCTGCTGCTGCATAAATCTTCACTTTCCAAGCAAAATCCAACAACAAAACTAGTGGTCTGCTTACATAGAGCCTGCCTCCTCCTCGGTGTACTTTGCATCTTGCTCTTTGCAACATTCCTCCTTTCTATGTTATGCATTCTTCATTGAATGCTGATGTCCCTTGTACAACATAGAAGAAAGGCAGTATGTTATCTAATGAACTCCAGGGTAATACCCTGGTTATCACTTAGCAAAGCTACTATAAGTAATAGCTTGGGGAGGGTGGCCATGGTGAACATAGCATGCAAATGGACAAGTCAAAACATTTCTTGGTGCAGGGGTGCAAAAAGGGCTTGATGATAAAGGTCTCCATTTGAGCTTGCTCCCACCAAGGGAGGCAGTTTTGGAGCCTGCCAGTGTACTCGGGGGCTGGGAGTCCACAAGTGTGAGGACACGGCTGAATACAAACAGAACCAGGACCCTGGGAGGGTTTCAGGCTTCAGTCACAGCGAGAACAGATTTGCTGTTGGATGCGGTTGTGATATTTCAGACCAAACTCTCAGACATGGGAGTTGGAACGGAACATCTGTAGCAACTGTCATTGGTATGCTGGAGCAATAAGTGCTTGAGTCAGCGATTTGAGACCACGAAAGACTTGAGTAATGCGGACAAAGAAAATATTACTCCCCAGTGCCAGATAAACATCTGCACAGCAGATGCCACATCAGCTTCTAGGTGTGAAGGTATTTGCCTACATGCAGCAAAGGGCTTAAAGAACCTGTAATCCGTTTTGCTAGGGGGGAAAAAAATGTGTTTTCTTTGCTTCTTTTTAGAGAAGTGCACATATGATTAGCATATAGGTGTTTCATGTATACTGGAGAGGGCTGGCCTTTCATTGCTTTTATTACATCTATCAAAAGGAGATGCTATAGCCCATGCACATGCTACAATGATGCTTGCCTGCAGACAAGCTCCAGCCCTCATTCCCAAGGGACATGATTGGTAAGTCCTGCCTCCTGAGAAGTTTTTGCTTACCTGTGTTAGCAATGCTAAGAGACCAGAAGGCCTTTTCTGGGTCACATCTGGAGGTCAGAGGCAACTCCAGTTTTCATTCTTTAACAGTAGTAAGATTTTTTAGCTCAGACAATAACTGTGAAAGTATAATAATCTAAATGTCCACACATTGCCAGGGACAATATACTGGCAGTGTATCCCATGAGTGACGGAAATCAATGCGGGGACAGATCCCTGCCACTGAACTTCTGTCTGCAGAGGACAGATAAGGTAAAGTAATGACGCTGAAAGTAGCTTCCTGAAGGAAAGTGGTGCTCCACTATTGTTTGCTTACAGATGGTTATTTCCCCAAACACACTGCAACTGAAAGAGCAAGGGACAGGCTCTGTTTATATTTCCAGCATTGGCTAGCCAGCCCTTAGCTCAAAGACAAGTTTTCTACTCCAGATCTTGAAAGACCCACTATCAAACTCAGTGGGCTCTTCTGCCTCTTTTCCCTGACATACAGAGCCACGATATAAGGATTTTGTAGCAAACATGCTCCCCTCCTATTATGCTGATGCAGACGCCTGCCACTACTCTCAATCAGTAAAATATGACTGGTTTTAGGCCAAAAGAACTCTCTCTTTGGAACTGGGAAAAGCAAGAGTGAAATAGGGAAGAGTACAAGCACAGCTGAAGTTGGCTCCTGTCAATCCACCTCATCTCTTCCATGAGACAAATTATGGTCTTAGTCCAGGAACAGCCCAGGAAGTTCTTCTGCTCACCCATGCCTTTGCCTAGGACAGGAAGACATACATGTCTACATGAGAAGACAAAGACCATAATCACTTGAGCTCAGGAGTTTCAGAAAGCAGCTAAGCTGTTTCTGTCCATCAGCTTTTAAATGAAGAGTCATGGTTCTATATAAAATCAGCACAAAGGTGTGAGGTCACCCCTATTAGCAAGAGGATTCTTAGCTATGGTTGCAACACAGGGAAAAAAGGAAAATTTATGACCTTTGGAAGAAGGGACAGGCAATTCGGGAGGACTACAAGGGTGTCGGGAGGTTATGCAGGGAGAAAATTAGAAGGACCAAAGCCCAACTAGAACTTAACCTGGCTTCTGATGTTGAAGACAATAAAAAGTGTTTCTAGAAATACATTAGCAACAAAAGGAGGACTAAGGAGAAATCTCCATCCTCTATTGGATGTGGGGGGAAACACAGTGACAAAGGATGAGGAAAAGGCTGAGGTACTTAATGCCTTCTTTGCCTCAGCCTCTAACAGAACAGTAAGACCAGTTGTTCCCTGAGTACCCAGCACCCTGAGCTGGGAGACAGGGAGCAGAATGAAGC
>VYXH01008830.1:0-22342 GCA_013397275.1 Burhinus bistriatus
CCCAAACCATTCTATGATTTTGACTTTCAGACCTGTTAATATTCTTATACAGAGCTTGAATCCCTTTGTCTTTCTCAGTTTTACTTTTTTACTGTAAGCCTCTGGTATTCATTACTGTATGGTTTGGTGCAGAGCCAGGCTTTGGAGTCCAAGAAGGCCATTTTCAAACTATTAAAGTAAGAATTAATCTAGCTTTTTTAAAAACACAGGTATTTTAATTTTGTTTCCTAAATTAGCCTTGCAGATGGAGCATTGGGACTGTAATTGCCAAAATTTCCTCCTCCACACCTACTCCAAAGGTCGAAGATGAATCATGGTCTTTCCTAGAGTAGCTTGGGTCCTGGCAAGCCTGATGATTTGAAGGGAAGCCTTGATACACATTATCAGTATTTTTTAAGCCCTGCTGTCTGACACAACTCTGGGTTGTTTTCTAGAAGGTTGTTGCTTCTTGAGCTGCTTAACTGGTCTTCAACTTGTGATAGTTGACCGGGAGTTATGGCCTAACTAGAAGTACCTAGCATGGGGTAGAGTTCGGTTCCAAAAAGGAGAGGAAGAGGGAAGATGAACCTGATGAACAAGAAGAGATTGCACTTTCTGCAGGTAGAGATGCTGAGAGGTGCTGCATGGGAGTCAAGGATTAGAGACTGTATAGAAGGCATGGAGTTTTAAAGGCAGGTGAAAGAAGGCATTTATGGGGAGTAAGGGGTTGGTCATAGGATGGCACTATTAGAAAAGGGAAGAAGAAATAGTTTGCACAATAAGGAGGAGGAAAACAGAGATGACAGTCTCAGGTATAGGTAGCATGTCATGCTGAACTGTGGAAGCAGGAGAAATGCAAAATCTGACTCCCAATTATTAATTTATTAGGGAAAGCATATTGCAATGAATTCCTGCTATAAGCATTAAAATATATTTGTAATTGTAGCAGTATATATGGGTCTGGGCTTATTTTATTATTTTATTTTGTTTCATTAATATTCTAGGAAGAGCAGTCTGGTGACATACCTGCTTATGTATGAAACTCCCTTCGGTCTTTGCAGGTGTCTTCTGTCATGAGATGCTCTGGAAGACGTGAGGGGCTGGGTAGATAATCTTTATTACTCCAGGTAGACATTTATTATGTCTTTCTTTTCAACGAATGAGAGACTACTTTTGGCCCCAACACATCCTTGCTGGATTTATTCCACGTACATATTCCACATGGTTTTGTTTGTGAAAGGTTCTAATTTATTCATCTCATGATTGAATTTTAGTTCCTTTCCATTAAAGTTATTCTGCAAGTGATACAGTCCACTGGATTATGGGATTAAGAGTGCTGAATAGCATTTGTTACAGCATATTGTCAGAAAGGGAGAATTCCTTGATTTAAAGCTGATAATCAGATAAACTCCAGCAAAATAGTCCTAGGTGCCTCTTTTTAATACTGCATGCTTATCACTTACACGGCTGTATGCATGTAGAGCTCTTCTCAAAACAGAGAGGTATTTTTCCCTTGAATGGTTTCATCTGACACTGATTTGTACCAAGTAATACCTTACTGACAATTGATACCATACAGAAGGTTGACGGACTGGGTTTTAAATTAAGATGAGAACAAGAAGGGATTGCAGAAAAGAAAGAAGAATGATTTAAAAAAGAAAAAAAGAANAAAAAGATTAAAAAAAAAAAAAAAAAAAAAAAAAAAAAAAAAAAAAGACAAGAACCAGAACTTAAGATCACACAGTCATTTGGGATTTCAGTCACTTCGAGTTACAAAATGTTCTTTTATTCATACTGCTTTAATTGGAATGTTAAACGGTTTAAAAAGAACAGTTCATACGTAAGTCTTTTTAAAGAAATGAATTTTGAAAGGAAATGTAATGAAAGAGACTGTTGTGAGAATGCAAAATAAACTTTGTGAACGTGGCACTATGGGAAGCATTGTGAGACATAAGTTGCCATCTAACTGTCTAGGCAGTGGATTTTCTTTTTTTTTTTTTTTTTTTTTTTTAACTTTTTTTTTGTAAACGTGGGTACTANTTTTTTAAACCTTCTCGTATGATAACTTCTTGCTTAGGCATCACCATTTAGCTTCCTATGTGTGTGCAATTTCAGACCTTGGTTCCAGGTTCCAACTGTGCTGTGTTCCTACCATCAAAAAATGTTTTCAAATCAGTTAATTCATTTCTGGTATTTGTATCCTAATGGATATGAGTATGCAACTCTTATACATTACTGTCACTTAGCATTGAAAGGACTTAACACATCAGCCCTCAGGCTAGGAATTCTTCTATATGCCAGCAGTTGTGGGAATCACTGCGCATTTTGTCACTGCGCTGTATGCCAGCAATACTAACATAATCCACCTGGGTGGTTTTTATAGGAATGCTGTTTCTTGCATGTCAATACAATTTACAAGTTAAAATCTGTATTTCAAACAAACAAAAAATCTTGCACATTAATTGCACTCTTTAATACTTTATCCTTCTTTTCTGGACTCTGGTTTCATGTTTATGGATTGCAGGTATTCCTAATGCTTCCATAGACAGATCTCCACCTGAAAAGCTCTGTTCTCCATCTGTCCCTTGTGTTTCACAGTTGGCATACTTGGATCATTGCTTGCTTCTTGTTTGTTTAATTATTTAAAGGTCTGAAATATTTCTAATTTTTATCTTAGGGGAATTAATGGCAACCCATTGTATAATGTCACTGCAGAAAAGCTTTTGCAAAGGGAAGGCCTTGTGGTTCCCTTGGTGAATGAGCTCTGATTTCTTTAGCCAAGGGAGTTCTGCAGTTGAAGACTAGCTCTACTTAACATTTAAGCAGTTCCAGCAGTACCCTTAAACACACACTGTGTTTTATCTAAAAAAAAACAACAACCAAAAACAACCCTGCAAAAGTTTTATCTGCACAGACCAGAAAACTCTGTTCAGAACATGGTCAGACACACTTAGGCAAATTAATCCCTGGTGTAATTTCACTGACTTAGCTGGAGTTGCAACAGAAGTTAATTTAGGTATATTTTGCTTCCTTTAAAAAGCAACAAGAGGAGAGTAGATAAAAGAGCCCACAAATAGCTCCACAAATAGTTATTTTCAAAAACTGGCCAAGATTTACACACTTAAAGGAGCAAGGTGATGAGGGAATGGGGCATGAAGTAAGAATATTAACTCTGTACCTTTTCTTTGCACTAGGATTATTTTACAAGTGTGGCATTCAAAAATCTGACATCTGTTAACATTTTCATATTTTTCCTTCCTTCTGGCCAAAACACAGGAGTTTTGACCATTTGTAATTTTACACTACCATGTACAGTTAACATTTAAAAATACCTAGTTGTTTAATGCTGACTAGCGTGTATTCTGAGCTACCATGCTTTTAGCAAGAAAGAGATATCTAAGCACAAAACATGTAGACCATTTTACAAGAGCCTGGATTAATAGACATGATTTCACAGAGGAAGTAAGAATTTTTTTGTTTTTGTAAATGATCCTTTACTACAATAATCTGAAAATAAGAGTGTAAGTGCAGCTTCTACTATTCCAAGTGGTCAAAGTAGCACATTTTTCTTAACAAGATGCTGACCCTGATAATAGTGAAGAAAGGAACTTAAGTAAAGCAAGAAAGATCTCCCTGTGCTTTCGTGATCTGACTTGTGGATTCTGGGAATCTGGTAGTAAATGAAGGATAATGAGCTTATGGGACATAGAAACTGTCATATTACTTCAGGTCTTGGATCCCTTTGGTTTTTCATCTTTGACCTTAACAATAACTGGATCAGCTGCTTCCAAGGAGGTGCAACAAGCTTCTTGCTGCCTGGTAGCTGTAGTTTCACCTGTTGGCCAGATGTTTTACATCAGTACTGAGAGGATCTAGTGGACAAGGGCACGAAAATAAACAGGAGAGAGAAACAGTCTATGAATGAAATAAGCTGGCCACACACCAGCACAATCCTGTACTGCTTATGGGTTCCCACCTCTGAAGTCACCTTTTTACCTGAGTTTCCCACCTTATTTCTTCAAAGGACCTTTGGTGATCACTGGGGTTGACGGAAGTGAAAAAGTCCAGTGAGCCTGTTGGGATGTATTTTATATTGAAACTTGGGCAACAGTTAGAGAATGGATGACACAGGTGTCCCTGCAGTAAAAAAGTAAGGGAAAGGGCTGGATGTGGTATGTGGTGCGATTGGTTAGAAGAGGCCAGGTCTGGGAGAGCAAGGAGGACATGTTCATTTAGCCTTTCCAGTTTAGCTCAAAAGAGAATGCTGTCTGTGTTAAATAAGCTGTAGAAAAGAAATACTCCATGGCAGATGAACAATAATCACAATTAGAGAAATGTTTCCCAGTAATATGTAGAGGCGGGTATGTAATGCTCTTAATAAGAGATTCTTTGGCCATAATAGTCTAAATTTTTTTCAATTTGTTTGTGGATGCTGCAGCTGCCATCATGCCCAGAATTACCATCAAAGTGAGCAAGTTAGCATTGTATTTCAGCAAATAATATAGCCAGAACAAGCCTTGTAAGTATATGGCTGTAATCTGACATGTAAAACTCATGCTGTTTAAAAATGAGGACAGTTTTTAATGATGAAATGAGAAAGGATCGTGGGGTGGAAGGACAGAGTGGAAAAAATAGTCCCCTAGATGTTTGTATCTTGTCCTTAATGCAGTTGTGAGATGTCCAGATCTCTTTTCTTGGTGCAAAGCAGTATGTTTTGTAAATAAAGTGCTAAATAGTAGTTTGTCCTTCCTGCTAACAGTAGAATGGGTCATTATTACTAAAGCCCGACCTTAATACAACTTTTTTGTCCTGGTATAGGTTTCATCAAACATGTTACATACTCTGGTGCTGGATAAAGTGATAGAGGACTTGAGTTCCATAACAGTGTTATAGATTGTCCGGCCTACACCAAGAAATGTTTTCATTCCACACACCAGAGTAACAGCGTGGTTTCCATGATCTGTTTAAGCTAGTCTAAGTTCACGTGGCCACTGAGAGATGGTCGTCTTCTCCCCTACCTATTCTGGTAGTAGGACCTGTGTTCTTAGCTGTATCAGGGAGCTTGTTTCATCAAAAGCTAATCGATTTATTATTGGTTGGGGCTGGATTTTTTTCCCCTCCTTCTGAGCTGGTTTTCAGCCAGTTCAGTTTTCAAATCCAGATGATAGCATGCCCAAGTAACTGTGCTGTTGCCAGCAGTAGGGAGGCAGTGGGATCATGCAGGCAGGGGAAGTAAAGGCTTGTATTTTCAGTAGCAGCATTAATATAGGATAATTTGAACCCATTTTGATGATGTACATTAAATTATACCAAAACAGATATGTTACATATCTGCCTAATGCAACATGTGAAGGCAGGAATACCATTATTTTAGTAGTTATCACAACCTTTACTGCATACGGACCAGACCTTAGCTGACATTTCATTAATGTGTACAGCTATTGTATATATTGCACATGTGATATATGGTTAGAAAAAATCCATTTACTTTACATATTTCAAGACATTAAAATCAATATGCTATATTCAGTACTAAAATGACTATATGAAGTGACATCAATACTTTTTGTTCTGTCTACAAGTATATAAGGAATTTTTAGAAACTTGTTTTTTTAAAGAGAATAATATATGAGCTGTAGGGAGCTGTAATGACACAGTTTCATCAGAAGATTCGGTACTCTTTGGTTTATTTTGCCACTAAAGCCCCAGGATGGAATTAATTTTGTCTAACTTACACTAGTCCATTTTATTGTTTCCCTGTGCTTTTGCAAATGGATTTGAGACAGATTTCAAGTTCCAAGGCATTTAAAACTGATAAAATATTTACTAGCACAACAAACATCTAAAATTATTACAATTATTATAATGATTCTGGACAAAATCCTACAGACTATTGAAAAAGCATGACTTGGAGCCAATTGAGAATGGCCTTCTGAACAGTACAGTGAAGGCAAGGGTTTTAAATGGGTCTTGATCATCTTATGGAAATTTAAGTGTATAACCAGAAGGGAACATTTCTGACACAAGAAATTCAGTTTGTGTTGTGGGTCCCTGGTTATCTGACTTTGTTTATTTTCCCTTGGATCTATCAAAGAGAGAGGTTATCTTCCTGGATAGAAAGGTCATCTTCCTTGAAAGGAGTCTGGATAACTGTTTTTTTGAGGATTTGTACTGTATTACTCCTATGCACCAGAGCTTCCTGATGTTTTTCTGTGGATCAGGAGGAATTTTTCCTGCCCCTTTACCTTCTTGCCCAGTGATGATGCACAGTGCTGTTGCAGTTGGTGGCTGTCTGGAGGCTTATTTTGTTTCCCTTCTGTCTGTTTTCCCCTGAATCAGCTAGACTGGTTGGAACTAGAGAGGAGCTAAAATCAGGGTATATGGGTACTCCTCGTGACACCAAATTGTCAAGTACCTGGTTGGTGTGATTTTGTTTAGACTGTCATTGTCTTATTCAGCCTCAGCAGGAAATTTGCTCTGAGAACGGTATGGCTGATTTTTTGTTCATTTTTTGTGGATTTTTTTGTTTGGTTTGTTGTTTTTGCTGATTGGTTTGATTTTTGCAGTGCTCTGTAATATGAGTCATGAGCCTTTTCAGATCTGCTCAAAGTGTTATCTAAATAATCCACTGCCATGTCAGGGACTTGAGTCTCTTCTGCTGTCTTCCTATGGCACATTAAATTTCTGTGATTTTTTGCTTGGTTGGTTGGTTTGTTTTGTTTGTGTGTGCGTGTGTCTTACCGAAAGACATGATTTATGGTGCTGCGTGGAACAGATGTTCTGAATAAGACATCTCTAGGTCTATTGCCTGTGATTGTGGGAATCTAGTCTCAGTGGCCTCAGGGATCATTCCCAACCTGTTACAAGAGATTTGTCTGAGTAAAATTTACATGCTATAGACATTGACCACTACCACCTCTCCTTACCCTCTTCTGCATGGAGTTTGGTGATAAAAGGCTATTTCCTTCCACCACCCACCTTCCTCCTCATCCTCTGTTAGTTCCTCCAACAGGAGGGGAATCTACGAGGAAAAAAAGGGTAGTAATTTAAAGGCAAATGTTGGGTCACACTTTACCTGCTTCTCCTCTTTGATTTGTATGTGCAGAGAATCCTTGAAGAAACTGGTACTGAGTCATGCTGTGTTAATTTTTTTTCGGGGGTCTTCATCACAGAGAATGAAGAATCAGAGGTTATGGGGGAGCTTTGGCCTGAGCTCCCTTCTGAGTTGGGAGTTACCGTGGTATCCTACACGGCACTTTGAGGAAGGCACAGGGAAAGAAAGCTACAGGAAGATTTTTCCAAACAGCTTCCAGCAGGTTTAACTGTGATAGGGGATAATCAGTGGCTCTTAAAGTCTGAATGCAGAAAAACTCCGGGTGAGATTTGACATCTTCTTTCTGAATGGGGGCTAAACAGAGAATACCAGCTTTGATCTTACAAAAATATGGAGGCTGTTTTTTAACTGAAGGTATTCAAACTGTATAATTCCCCAAATACTTGTCTAGCAGACGCTTGTCACTTTTATAAAGTGGTAAATAATCCTATTATGTGCTATAGTTGAACTTATAAAGGCTGAGTTAGGGACCTAATTCAAACCTGTTTATTCAGAAAAGCACAAACTGTTATTTTGAAGTGAACTCTGCACAAACTGCAATCTGAATCCATAGAAACAGGTACTGCATACTGGAGTCAGCACAGCTTCTGTTGAATCATAGTGTATGTATCATATACTGAACAGAATGCGTTGTATAAGGAGGTGTATATTCAGTGGTAATCAGTCAGCTTATAGCCCCGTCAGGGCTTCCTAGAGTAAGTGAACCTTATTTGAGACACTTGTCTTTTCTTACATACAAAGTACAGCAAGAATATTAGATTAAATTGTGGCATAAAATACTTTAAAGGTTGTAAGATATTCTAGTCCTTTTTAAAATTTCTAAGCCATCCTTGCTCTGTAAACTGCTTTCCAGTGATTGATGGCAAGTGGCATGGGAGTGTAGGTTGATGGAGTCCTTAAACAGAACACCAGACAGCTTCAGATATACCTGACATTGGGAGGCAGGGCTTATCAGCAGCTCTGTCTTGTTTTCTGGGGAAAGGGCATAGAAAGTATAGTATAGGAAGAAGAGACTTTAGGAAGTTTCATTTTTTACCTGTGTAACTCTCAGGCCTGAACAAACTTTGAACACAGATGGGAATCCAGTCCTGATTGTTTAAACAGAGACAGATGATAGTCTAAGATTATGTGTATAGTTAAAAATGTCCTGATAATCAATGGCGTGGAGTGCATGCAAGTGTTGATTTACTCACTTCACCAGTACTCAAAATTGTCTCTGATTTAGGAAGTTTAATACGAAATTAAACCACTTCATTTTGCTAGAATTTCTTTTGGGCCATTCTTTGTGCCTTTTTGATTAGTCACACTTTTCCTCTTTTTCTGTCCTTCTTTATGTTTTCATGCTTTGTTTTGTTTTTTTGTATTTGGGTGGACCTTCACGTCTTGTGGCTTTTTAATGTCTTGATGGGGTAACATAGCTCCACTATTTTCTCTGTTTTCACCCATTGTCTGCCTTCGCAGCCACCATCATCTCTTCTTCTCTTTTCTCTCCTGATTGTTTGTCATGGCACGAGTGACAGTTTTGACACAATATGGACTAAAATGGCAATGATGGATAAAAGATAACTTGTTTTTATATCCAGAACAAACAGCAGGTACTGCTAATCACCCATAACACTTGAGATCAGCACTTGGATCAAGAAAAAGAGACTGACAGTGAATTCCAGAAAAGCTAAGATGATAAGGGTGAAGAAAGGAAGTCACTCAACACTTGCACATAGCATTTCCAACATTTCCACTTTCAATCTGTTAAACTATCTTTACCTGGATTTGTTGGGGTTTAGATTTTGTTTTTCTTTTTTGTGAGAAATGGTCTTCTCTACAAATTGCATTTCCTTTTCTTTTTTTATTGAAGTTCAGTCATGGTAATTTTCATATTCATGACCAGGGGCTTCAAAGCTTACAGAAGATATGCTGTGCACCACCTTTTCCATGATGCAAACTGCCAAAATCCCATGCTGTATTAGTTTCTCACTTAATGCCACTTCTGTTGAGTTATAGGTTGAATTTGAGGTTTTGGCCTTGCACTTAATTTAAAATTAATTGAATTCATAAGGAATGTCATGAACAGTATCATTATGTCAACTATATTCCATCTGAAGGATGGAATTGATAAGTGTTGATGTGAAAATAGTGTTTGTGGGAGATGGGTGAAGTCCTTCGGTGTGTGATCAGAGTACTTATAAACTTTTGTGTTTAAATCTACATCTCTGTCTGCTTTTCCCGTGATGCCAACACAGACTATTTAGCAACAGTGATAATAGTTCATTTACTCCTTAACCTTGTCCGTGCCAGTCCGGTGTCCGGACCATGATCAGTTCTTTTTACACATTGTATTTATCCATGGAGGGTCGTTCTATTAATAATCACATTGCCAGTTGGGTTAGATTTTGAATAAAAATTACCGTGAAGTCTTCTGCTGTGCTTTGTAAAGGTGAACAGGTTTCAGTGGTGGAACAACCCCTGAGGTAGAGCCAATTTCTGCATTGTTGTAGCGGTACAGAGCAGTCATTCCTGGGGAGGATACTTTTTGTCTGCTTTCTGCAGTCAGTTGAACAGAGGTCAGATTTGTTGGAAGCTGCTTAATTGTACAGGCAGCACTGCTCAGACCATGGAGCACAGCTTCATGCTGTTCTCTCAGCTGTCTGCTCCTTCTGCAATGATTGGCTCTGCTTCTTTTCAACTGCTAACATCTCACTACAGGCCTTCCTGTGAACATGCTGCCTTATGGCTTGAGACCAATGTGTGGGCACTAATCACCATCTGGAGAGAGAATGAAATTGAGGGCCAGCTGAACTTGGCTGTAAGTTGTGTTCGAAGTGGGGCATGGGAGGCTGTATACCAGGCCGCTGCTCTTTTATCCTGAAAAGCTTTGTTCCACCACTGTTCCCTAGCAGGATGTGGCTCTCCAAGTGCCTGCAGGAGCCGTGGGAGCAACTCGCTTGTACTGGGGCAGGATCAGCTTGTGCTGATCAGCCGCTTCAAGCAGGGCAGCCCTTCCTGCTTCAGCTGATTCCTTGGGGGTGCTGTAGAGCAAACTGGTGTGGGATGGGAACAGCCCCTGCACGGAGGAGGGAGATACCATATACCATAAGTAAGCAAGAAGCTTTTGCCTCAGTAGGAAGCCTGGTAGGCTCTATTTTGCCACCACAAGAGACTGTGCTTCTGCTGAGTTTGGGATTGTGTCCCCATCCAAAATACACATATCTGCAGAATACAGGTTTCAGGGAAGATATTAATGCATGGCAGAGTACCTTAGTGCCTTTGAGTGGAGTGGTTAATTTCCCCATTGCTGTTATTTGGGGATGAGGGCTAGTATCACATGCTTGTGATTTTTTTTAATCCTACTCTGAATGCTTCTATAACTTAGAAAGGAAAATAAAATTGTATCACATATCATACCACTATTTTCCATTTGTTAAAGACATACTTCTACATCAGGAATAACTTACTGCCCCATGGTTTGTCTTACAATCTGTGTCTGTTTCCCTTTGCTTAACTGGGTCCAAGAGTGTTTGCAGGGGAGGGGCAGGAAAGGAATGCAACTGCTAAGCTCCTTATGGCCCACATCACTGCCTGGCAGCATTCTCCAGCTGTTAAGATGGATGTTTTATGTACATGGAAGTAGAGGTGGATTGTTTTCTGTGTGAGATGTATGGTTTTATTAGAAAATGCTTGCGTCTCATTATGTGAAGTTATACACATTGCTGAACAGAAGCATTTGAATTATGTTCTAACAACCCATCATATATCGTGTTTGTTCTGATTTCAGTTAAGTTGTGATAATGTAATAGGATGTTTTTCTGAGTACCAGAGTTATTGGCACCATCCATATTTTTCATACAGCTTAGATATAGACCTGAAAAGTCATTTGTTTACAAGAGTTAAGAATATCTATACACTTGATAAATCTATCATGAACAGTAGTGAATAACTGCAGAAGTTTTTGATTGATTCTGATACGGACATTTTATCAGGTGTATGGACAAGCCTTGTTCTCTTTTGCACGCGCGCTCTCTCTGTCTTTTAAAATTTCTTCTGCAAGGTGCTTCATTATTACTACCTAGGTTTTCTTCTAAGGTGTAAGATGCAGTGCTACTCCAGCAACAGAATGAAATCACTTGGATGGAAAGCAAAGGTACCTCATGTTATGTGTAATGAAGTCCCAAATTAACTAAGTTTGGGGTACATCAAAACATGCCTCTCTGTTTTCCTAAATTTGATTTCTTAATTTTTGTAAATTAGGTAATATGTTTAATCTGTTATAGGTAGTACTGCTGGCAAAATCTGTGATTATGTTTTCTGTAGAAAGGTCTGTATTCTAGCATTTTAATTTTGTGAAACTTGCACCACTCAAGCTGAAATTAGCATAAATTTAGTCTGCCCCTAATGTCCCTGAGTATGTGCAGTCCCAGGATTACACTGTTGATCAGAACTTCTCCTGCAATTGCTGCTTACATATACCGGGATTCATGCCAAATGTGAATGAAAGACTAAGAAGTACGGAAGGAAGTAACACTTGAGAGTGTATTTTCTCTAAAATTTGAGGCATTTGGAAAATGCTGAAGAATTCTTAATTTCAACACCTTCTACTACTAGCAATGGCTATGAAAACTACTTTGAAGGTCTGTGTTCCAAACACCCTTACTACTTGGTCCTCCTGAGAAATAATGGCCTGCTACCTCTGTGGCTTCATTAATTCAAGTGGCAGAAGCTTGTACTGAAATATATCTAGAGCTCTCACTATTATGTATTGTTCTGCCTAAAGAAATTTGTATTAAAAGCCAAGGCACTTTTAAGCGTAATGTCATACACTAAAACAATGCTAATGATGCAGAAGGTAGGTAGTCAAAAATTAAGAAATGCTGCAGTCGGTTTTCTCTGCACTCTTAAATTGATATTCATGTGCATAAACACTATAATGCACTATTTTATTACATGCTTTTTTCCTCCAAAAGGCTGCAGCCTCATTAAGTACATTGAATGGAAGTTGGTTAGTTCATTGTTGCAGAAAAAAGAAGGTGGTGTGTGGTGAAAGGATGAGGGGATTGTTAGAAGAATGGTGTCACAGATAAAGCAAATAAATGCTGTTCTTATCCCTTGTAGTCTATTCCTGCATCTGCCACAAAATAACATGGAGAAGTTTCTTAAATTTTGCTAAGTAGTCACTTATTGTAGGTCATCTTTTTACAAACCTAACTCAGTGCTGTAAAAGTGCTGAGCTCTCACAACCGCAGCTGATGTCTAGTGGAGCTTTGCTTTGAAATCCAAAGTGCTTTAAAAGGCTGTATATTCTGATAAATGAAACTTTGTGTTTCAATTTAGGCCATGAATTCATGTGTTTTTCATAGAATAGTTTAGGTTGGAAGGGACCTTAAAGATCATCTAGTTCCAACCCCCTTGCCATGGGCAAGGACACCTCTTACTAGCCCAGATTGCTCAAAGCCTCATTCACTTCCACTGTACCTTGGTTCCATTGTCTGGAAAATGGGGACAGTAACAAAATTGACTGGAATAGCTGAGGTGATCAGGCGAGAATACTACAGAAACAACCAGGAGAAAATTCGCAACTCTACAGTCAGCATAGCAAAGTCTGTTGTGTAGTTAATAAGGCCAAGGGCCAAAATTGGAGTGAGCATAACCAAGAGGTTATGATAACTCACTCTCTGAGCTCTGTCTGTCCTGAGTGCTGGGTGAGACAGGAGCCCAGCTGAAAAACTGTATGCATATAATTAAAAATTATATCATAACTTCTCTGTAGAGTGGAGCTGATGTAAGATTTCTGTTATTGCCTATTCTGAACTCTTGACTTTACAACTTGATGGCCTTTTTCACTTTACACATCTTACTTCCTGTAATGAAAACTTTGTACATAAAATGTATGAGAATATATGAGTAAGTATGCATCTGGATACAAATTCCCCCAAATTTTTATGGATACCTCTTACATGTAAAGAATATGCAGTGCAGACATATAGATGGTCTTTCTTTCAAAGGAAGTCCTCATTTGATAGCTTTGTTACTGTTAATAACCAGGTTGCATCCATGCTGAATGAGCAGCTGCAAAGAATCAGGATATTGGAGATGGTGCTTCCCTCTGGGTTGCTACAATAAACTCTTGTTTTGGTGCTTTGATTTAAAGCACTGAAAATCTCCAAAGGAATGTGTCAGGATGCTGGAGTATTCTTTTCCATTTGCAGTACAATGGAGAAAATATTCTCAGGCTCTCCAGAGAGATAAATATGAGATTGCAATACATTTAACTGTATTTAAAATGAAAGCATGTTGAAAACACTCTATTGAATATTAAGTAGATCCTATTATAATATACCTTAGATCAGAGTATAGTATTTTCTCCTAATACTTTGAAAGCTACTGCTTATCTTAACTACAGAAGACACTCAATACTAAGGCTCATTTTGGCTATAGATTCAAGGATCCTAAGTCTAATATGGCCTGTAGGATGACTGAGCTGCAGTAGTACATGCTGAATGATTCATTGAACAGTGTTCACATCAGCTTCAAAGAAAAATACTTTTCCTTTCTACTCACTGAACAGAAGGAGCTGCCATGAATATGGGTATTGACAAGAGGCTAAAGGAATCAAATGGATAATGCGTAAAGGGAAGAGAAAACACATCCATCATGTTCATCCAGTAGGTAATAAGTAATATTGCTGTAATACTTACTTTTCCATATGAAGATGGTTTACATTTATATATACCTCATACCCAGACTGAGCCCAAAATATTTTTTTTAATTCATAAACAGTGTAGGAACTGTGTGTGTAAGCAGAGAAAACATACACAGCAAAGTCAGGAACACAGGAATCCTAAATGCCAGAAATGGACTCTGCAAATTTATGTATCACATACCAACCAAATGAAGCACTTTCCAAATAATTGAAGAAATACTATTTTAATGAACCATTATGACACATGGCATGCTACATAGGATTTGAATTCAAAGCTTCGGTGCTAGATTTACAGCCTTTGTCATTTTGTGTCGATGGAGTTACTATCAGACTGCAACTAGCGTTGCTTTCCGTGAGAGTAGCAGCAGTAAACAGTTATTCTGTGTGGAGAGTCATAATGGAGAGCCTTAGAGCACCACAGCAGGGACACCTATTCTGCAGGTAGTGTAGAGAAGCACCTGGGTTTGGGAACTGGAAAATAAAGCAACTCAGATTTGAACTTGCCATGTTAGCATCAGTGGAGGGGGAGCTGTGCAGTGTAAATGGAATGTAGAAAGAACTAAATTCCTTAGTAAGGGCTTCAGCATATCTAAAACTGGGTGTTTCATGTGTTTGAATTGGGCCAAATTTGGTCACTTTTTAACAGCACCAGAAAATACACATCTTCTTTTTCAGGATTACTGAATGTTAAGGTCCTCCTCTGCCAACATTTCCAGAAAGACTGAATCACTGACATATCACTGATGTTGTAAGCTTGAACATCTCCAGGGTAGATTCATTATGCCAGCTGTTCCTGCCTGCCATCTAGAAGAGAGCTGACACCATGGCATCCATTACAAATAATCTTTATATCAATTATATCGATATCAATTTTCTATTACGTTTGTGTTGGCTTTTGATTCTTCTCCATAGTAGCTCCTTTTCTTCTACTGAGTGGAGGTGGGAAAGCTGCAACTTGTATGACCCCCAGCACTACCACCAACACTTAGCTGTAAAAGTGCCAGACCTTTATCCAGGAATTGAGGCAGCTCAGTGTTTCAAGGCTCTGTAACTTTCTCTTTTCTAGATTAGACTTCCACAGCATAGCTGACTGTTATTCACTAACCTTCTCTCAGACACACTAATTTTCACCCTTCATATCAAGCCTTAGCGACCCACTCTGTGGAAGCTCATCCCCTTTATACAGTCTTCCCGTTATTATGCCTGAGGCCAGCAAAGTCAAACGATGAATGTCTTGGGCAGTCATCTAATCAGAGTGATTTGTAGGCACTCTGAGAGGAACCAAAGTCCAACTGGTGCCCCAGTGATAAAAGCCCACTGATTAATCCCAAGGCTACACTTTGCTGTGATTTGCCATTTGTGCAGAATAAATAAAACATGATCCATTTCACAGTCAGCTGCTGGAAAACGGTTGCTTGTTAAATTCTCTCACTCACAAAAATGAGAGAGAGAAAGAGAACTTGTCTGGGATTCTACCCTAGCCTCTTTTCCCCAACAAAGGTTGTTAATGGATAGGTTTGGTGTTCCAGAAGTGTGTCCTAATGAGTACATGATTTAATATAGTAGATGCTGGTGGGCTGATTTAATATTTTTTTTTTTAAATCGGTTTAGACAGGATTATATACTCATCCATAAATAGCTTTACATGCATGACAAGCATATCAAAGGACTAGCTGCCAAAGAGAAAGCAATCTTTCTGGAGGCCCAAAAACTAGGAAACTCAGAATGTGACCTGCTACACAAGCTACCACTTTCTGTCTATGAATATTTGACTGTTGTGGGGACTTTCTTTTTTTCTTGAGAGTTCTTTTGCCAAAAGAGAAACAAAATATTTACTCAGATACATTTCAATTCTTTTTTTTTTTTTTCTTGCTAGTTTATTTATAGCCTTCTTGTATTATAAATCGGGCTTAAAAAACATCTGCTGGGAATAGATGCTTTTTCTTACATAGTCCCCCCCCTTGTATTGCACTACAACATGGTTGTAGTCCTTTGGCCTAACAATCAGAAGTGATTTTCTCTACCATAACCACTAATGAAATTGAAGAAAGAGGGTAATTTGCATAGGTAATTGGAGAAAGAGACTAGTTTGCATCACTTTTCCTAATTATTGTGCCTGAACTTCACATGAAATTTTTTTATGTGGGTATAAAGCAACAGAACAGTACTAACTGCATCCTGAGTGAGAAATACGTTGTAGAGGAGAAGCAGTCCATTACTTCTGGTGGGTTTCTCATGCAAACAATTTTTTTGCAGAATCTAGTTTGCTTCATGGTTCAGTGAGAGCTGACATCCTGAATCGGGGATGCTGGTGAGAGATTATAGAGCTCTCTCAGGATACCCGTACAGCCAAATATGAGATCTTTTGCTGCAAAGGGAACTGGCTTTTCATGAACAGTAGGAGAAGAGCTACAAAAAGGACTTCTGTGCTGGGCAACCACATGACTGGATGATATGAAAGGCAATGTTATGGTTGGAGGAAAGAGTGCAGAAATGGCATGTCATTTTATGGCCTGAAGCTAGAATGAGGCTCTGTCGTAGAAGACAGGTAGTATTTCCCCTAAAAGCTAGAGCTGCTGATGGGTATTGCTGGCCAATGGAACTCTTTAACTGATGACCGCAAGCCATGACTGGGTGTACCACAAAGAAAGAAGTGAGAAATAGAAAAGGATATTTTTCCAGTAAGTAATTTAGTAGAAAGGTAGGTGGAGAAAATAAATCAAAAGACCGTTGTTCTAAGAACTGTAAGAAAACGGGCTTTAGTTTTAGTGTACTCTGAATTCACTGTTTCTGTTTTCCTAAGTAGCGCTATGTTTCAGAAATAAATGTCTGTAACAATTAGTTACGTTTGACACTCTAGCTTAGTGTTGTAGAATGAGAGAATTGCCTATTTCAGTGCCCAGAGCAGGTGGGGGTTTTTCTGGTGTGTATTCAAGCTAGTTTTGTTCTGTAATTTTATTAAGGGCACCTAGGTTTTGAATTAGTCCTTTGTTCCTGCCAACAGCACCTGACAGAAGAGTTAGAAAGACACAGCCTGATCTGGAAGGAGTCATTCTTAATTCTGAAGAGACACTAATGCAACCGTCTCCAGAAGACATGAGGACCTCGGTCTCTAAATCAGCCCAAGGGACTTCCAGATGCTCAGGTTGAAACTAAAGATTAAAGTACCCCTATCAATTTTCATGTCTGAAAAGACTTGCCTTCTGTGTGCCAGGGCAGACTATAGGATTGATTCAGAACTGTAGGGGTCCTTTTCTCTCTCCCATTTTTCTCTCTGCTCAGTAGCTAGAACAGTAGGTAACACATCATTCAAAGCTAGCAACATTGATGCTAATGGTGGCGTGTCATTTTAGAGGAACAGAATGCTGTGTTGACAGTATAGCTTTTTGCTTTATGATTTGGGCTTGTTACGTGCAACAAGATGTATGTAGTGATGTCAGCTATGAAGGTCTTACAAGAGCTTTACCTAGGTTTGTGATAGCTGCCAGAATTTGTCTGTCATCAAACTCATACCCACATTTTATCTTTCTTAAGAGTGGTTCAGTCCAGTCTTTTATAGATCTTTACATACTTTTGTAACTCCATGTTAATACTTCTCAGCTGGGAATTTTGGAAAATTAAAAACCCTGACCCTTTCCCTCTCCACACATCTATACATTCAGCAGTTCTTTATTCCATACAAAGGAAGAATATTATGGAAAAAATAAGATTTTCAGAGTTTTTGATTTTGGTCATTAAAAAGAGGAATCTGATTTTTCAGTCAATTCTTGGGGCTGCTTGGGCACCTGTACACCAAAGTACTGTTACTAAAACAGCTTTTATTGAAGTTAAATCTTTTGCTGTGTTCTTCAACACAGTGTTAGTAATACATAGCCTCACTGGAAAAAAGCTTGCCAGTGTGAGTTTGGTAAGCATTAGTATCTTCTTTCTGCTTTTCCAGTTGACTACCAATATTGTATTTCTTGCGATGGAAGATTTGCCTCTTACAATGAGCACGATTGTTGCACTCTTTCCAGGTTTTCCTCCTAGTGAGATTAATGCCACTGAACTGTCCAAGAATGACAGGGCACTGTAGCCCCAGCCTGCCATCACAGAAGTAGCAAAGATCATCATTCAGGAAGAAAAAGGAACTTTACCTTTTCCTAAGATCCTTCCTATTGACACACACAAATGAAACTCTCCATGCAGAGTGGACAGAGAAAATGTCTAGCTTTTATGATTTAGACCTCTTTTTTTTTTAATTTCCCTGCATAGATGTTTGTTGACTCCCAGGTTAGAATACATTAGTTTTTTTTAAAGTTTACTGTCTATATTGTTAGCAGCAATTAATAATTCACTAGAAAGACTAAGCAATGTGGCTAAGCAATTGAGCTTTACAGAATGGTACAGTTAATCCATGATAGTTCCGAATTACTAATTTAATCTGCAAAATATAGGTTTCTCTATTAGTTTGGTAACTAATTGGCAACTATTTCTGGCCAGCATCCCCAAATATATTTTTTAAAATGTATTCCTACCAACTACTGACAAGTTAGCCTTCCCCTTTCCCCTCATCTCATATGCTTCTGCAATGATAGTGAACTTGGCATTAATTAGTGGGAAGAACCTTTGAATCTGTAGAAACCTTTTCCGTTTTTGTTTGTCCATGAAAACATCTTTCTGGATAGCTATTAGCTGGGAAAGTGAACGTAATTGAGGCACTAATCGCACATTCTCTTAAACCTTTTGTAAGGACAAAATCAGACTCAGAAATAATTCTGAATTCATACTAAATGTAGTGTCAGAGTTTCTCCTAAGTGAAACTACTAATCTACCTATGTTTTCATTTGTTTTCTGAGCTGCACATCTTCATCTATGACTGCTTTGCATGCTTGAAATGAGGTTTGCTTTGTCTGGTTTGTACTAGCAGTGCAAGATGCTTTAGGAAGACTTGTATTTTTGAGTTTGTTGCCAACTGGTTAAGGAACCATCTGTTCCAACATGGCGGGTTTCTCCCTGGATGACCAATTGTGTGAAAGGGCATTATGAGATAGCTGGGAAGGAGCATCCTGCTCACTCAGCCAGAACTGAAGCAGCACTGATGGCATCCTTGCAGGATGCACCCATAGCTACCATGTGAGCTCTGCTCACACTTTTATTACACACAGTGCTCTTGCTGAAACTTTGCAGTGATGCTCCTTCTGGGAGGTCAGATCATCAGACCTTCAGTCTTTATTCTTCCTAGGAACTCTGCCATCCTGTAGGTAAATGCTGGGGTACTGCTTGAAATCAGACACAGTATAAATGTACATATAGGAAAACACTTGAAAGAAAAAGATGTGCACTGGGGGTTTTTGTCACGGTGATGTGTCTAATCATATGTTCCCTCCTTAACTGCTGTTCCCTTTTATAGGATCACAAACTCTGTGCTTAATGAACCATGGCTTTAGATAATCTGTTGATACTGCTCGGGTAAAAAAGTCTCTGGCTTCCAGGGTTTGCATTGTGGTGCATCCATAATGTGAATACACATATAGACAGTGCACATCAAAGAAGAACAAGGGCAGGCAAGTAACCTATCCTTTTAATAACTACCCTTGTTTTGAAAGTGCAAAAACTGGAGTTTCCATTTTGTAGGAAGTTTCATGTCTTTAAAGTCTGTATTGTCTCAAAGCAAAAATAGGAATGAAGAATTTGGGGGGAAAAAAAAAGTTTGTGAAATGCCTTCCCAAAACAGTGTCATTATGGAGAAACTAGTTTAATTTTAACAAAAACGTTAAGGAAATTTTAAATTTGACTTTATTTTGAATAGCTGTTTTGTAAACAGAATTGTTTGTAGTGGAATCGGCATATTTTTCCAAACCTGATTACTAATTTAAAAAGATGAAATTTCAGCAAACAGGTATTTTCTAGTGGGGGAAAAACCCCAAACAAACCCTTAGTTGGGAATTTTTGAAAAGTCCCAGTTTTATCCAAGAGACATTCTGTCTTGTAACTTTTTCTTGTGCTCCACTAAGGGCTGATTGCAAAATGTCAGCATGGTACATGAGGAGGTCTGGAAACCCCAGAGCAGCCAGTGGTGAGAACACACATAAATCACCCAGCTCCTAGACTGGAGGGGAGGAGAAATGGCACTGCTGGAGTTACAAATGAGTAATCTTAGCTAGGTTAAGTAAATGACATCCTAGTTTCTTCCTGTCAATATAACGGAGCAGTCAGAGACAAAAAGAAAGGTTACTTACAAGGATTGGCTGGCAAGTTAGAATTTTCTGAAGATTTGCATTAATTCATTACTATGTTTAAGACTTCCAAATTGGACTTTTTTTAAGGGACACCTTTTACCTTTTTAAGCTACTTGAGTCTATGTGATAATTTATTTTTTGACACAGGCAGTTAGCCTTTAACCTTTGAGAGCAATCAGATGGATTTGGTGAGCTGATTTAGAACTTATGTTTTGGATGCCTCATTTGCTACACAGAACTGTAGGCAGAGGCTTTCTTTAATTCTCCCAGATTCTACCTGCATGTGTTCTAATGTCTCCTCTTATCTGCTTGAATGATCCTCTCTAGTGCTGCTTTATGCAAACCACAGCACAGCCAAACTCTTCTCAGAGATTGAGTGAGTGACAGTACATATTTTCAAGGTACACTAAATGAGAAACGTGCAATTCAAGTAAAGCATTCATACATTTGAATGAAAGACTGAAACTGTTGTAACTGCAGCTGCTGACAGGAAATTGATGTACCAGTTGCTATTTACCTAGCAGAAATTAGTTCTCTGCGATCAGTTTTATTAAACCAGATGGAAAAAGCAAGCATTCCCTCAAGAGGGTTAAAAATATGTTCCCTTCAAAGTTAAGAGTTAAACGTGCTTCTTCTCTGTGTCATTGCTGTTTTCTCATCATGTCCCTTGTTGTTTTTTTCCTGAAAAATACCACTATAAAATAGACTAATAAGGTTTCCTAGTTTGCATTTAACCCCATCCAGAGCCTCTCTGGGACCAGCTGGTCAGTGAGAGGAGCTCCACATGAGGAGTTTCTTCAGTCAGAACGTTCCCTTGTGGGGCACAGGCAAATGCATCGGGGTTCCCCCTTTCATTTGCTGAGCATATAGGCCAGACACCCTGCAGTACAGCATAAAGTTATGTCTGAATAAAAATGTTATTTTCTATTCCAACTGGTAACTTTTTCCTGAATTGGACAAGTCCCTTGGGAATCTGACTGTCAAGAAGAGGTTCAGGTGGTTTCACACTCAAATGCTTCAGGGCTGTTTGATCTGTCAGAGTTTTCCCTACTGTGGGGATGTAAATTAATATTTATTATTAATATAGTACTGCAGTGTGCAAGATGCACCACACTTGTTACCTTTGCCATGTTAATCTGTGTCTCAAAGCATTTGTTTCTAGAGAGAAGAAGATCTGCATGTGTTAGGTTTTTGGAACAAGAGGGGATAAAAGAAGCTCTTAAGTCTGAGGCTGGGATAAGGATTTTAGGAGAGAGTATTCTAGTAGCACAGACCTGGTGTATAGTCCAAAGTAATGGCAACCACTCCCCTTCCTATAAACAATCAAGGACAGAGGGCTGGAGCCACAGTTTTGCTCAGTGGCAATCCAGTGGTCGCAGCTTTTCCTAATTGTGCCCAGGCTGTTATACACACGTGAGAGTAGATACATGATACTTATATGATAAAAAGTGCCTCATGTTAGTATGAAAGATCAGAGTGGATCTATGTTATTTAAGGCCAAGATGGCTGTTACCTGGGAGATGTTACAGAGTCCGGTGTTTTTGCAGAGTGAAGGCTCTTCAGTAGTTCACTAAACCAGCTTTATCTTACCTGCCTACTTTCCTAGTAAAATGTAAAGCAGATGGATTTTGTTTTTTTGTCTAGCTGTAGTAAATCTATCTATCTGGGAACTAACCCTGGAACTAATCACTTGTATTTTTCAAGTCTGTGTGCCTAAAATTAAACACCTGCATCCACATCAGTCACTTCAGGCACTAGAAGGAAAAAATGGGTCTTACTTTTCAGAGCAGTTAATTCAGTGATGGGACTTGCAAGTACCAAGGTAACAATTAATGGCAGATGAAAGTACTCAGCACTTACAAAATTCAGGATTCTAGGCAAACTTTCAACAGCCATGTTTGAATGTTTGGGCCACTGTATTTCTTTTACTATAAAGATTTTCCTCCTCTTCTTCTTTTTATTTTTTCGCCCACTTATTTTAGGGATTTTCCTTCCTTTCAGTCTTTGTTTCAGTTGTCATGAATCTAGCTTATGGTTAGTAACTCACAGGAGAACAGAATAATGGAAATATGGCTGGAAGCGTTATTGAGAGATTGCCTAGCCCATCAGTTCTTCCTAGTGAGGAGCACTGATAGTAAAGCTGAGACATGCAACAGAGCACAAAGTAAAAGGCTCTTCCTACCTTGTTAGCTTGGGCTGTGTACCCATGACTGTACTCTCAGAGAAAGGCAGTGCTACCAGGAGATAACAAAGGGACACAGTCTGAAAAAAACCCTGGATAGCAGCAGGATATCTTTTCCATAGCAAGGAGGCCTCAGCATCAACTCTAACTTT
>VYXH01008830.1:23191-65297 GCA_013397275.1 Burhinus bistriatus
CCCCATAATCCTACCTCAGTTTTAAGGCACTGCTGTGAGGAGGTAGCTGTAGGGCTTCACAAGGACACAGAGAGACAGGGTCTGCAGGTTGGACATGAGGCTGAGGATGCATGAACTCAGAGAGAAGGTAGAAATAATGGAGGCAGGCACAGCAGGAGATAAGGAGCGATGAGGCAAGCAGAGCAAACTGGCAAGGAGTTGATGGTGGTTACACTGGAACTTTCCCCAGGAAAGGCTGGAGACAGCTAGCTTTTTTTTTTTTCTCTGCTCCCTNAGTGGCTGTGTGGTACTTACTTGCCGGTTGGAGTTAAACCACAACACTATGGAAACAGCGTAGTAGTGTGGACATTTAAGAACAGTTTAGGCAACCTATTCCTTTCTTTACTATCCTTAGTATTCAGAAAGTTTTCTCAGCCTGTCTGTCCACAGCCTCTCTCCTATTAGTGCCATTCCCTTCTGAAATAAGTGTTTTACTTCTCTAATGGTAGTCAGAGCACAGCACACTCACTTTGTTTGCAATGTTTCAGCATCTCACTCAACTCATTCTTGTCTTTGACAGTGTCTGACGTTTATGGGCATGATTTTAATGGGTCCAGTTGTCTCTGGCATTGTGACAATGAACCTATGAACCTCATTTTTCAAACCATTACAGCTGGATTACATGTTTCCAAGAACACCTAGAATCTTAGAACAAGTATGAATTTTATTAATTCAAAGTAGTAAACAGCTGAAGAGTATTTTTTTAATGTACTTGCCATAAAGTATCACTAAATAGATACGTGCACAGCTCTTTCACAGCTCATGGTTATGAGACTTTTCAGCATTGCTTGAAACCTTATGAAATTAAAACATAAATTTAAGCCACCACTACCACAGTTAAGATAGCAATTGAGAGTGCTGGTTACTTGCTGTTCTTACCTGTTAGCCAACAAAAGTGGCAGGCACTGCCATAAATACTTTCATGGTTAGTAACATGCTGGTCAGGTAGCTGAATTCATTACGTTCAACTGCACTGCTAAGCAATGGGTCAAAGTTGGTGGTGTGAATGAGCAAGTGTAAGCTTCTTTCTGAACAGATGTGTAAACAAGCAGTGCCCTGTCTGTTTCCTACACAGACCAGTTACTTCAAAAGCACTTCATGCCATCCCTTCAAATAATGGCAAGCATGCTCTTTTTAAACAGCAAAACATGGTCAAAGCAAATGTGGCAAACCTTACTTTGGAAAACAGCTGTCAGCTCCGTTGTGTACTGATACTACTGCTTTGGAAGAGCTGCTCTCTTAGTTCTGTCACTGAAAACAGAAACAGGTATTTTTAAAAAATGTCGTGGAGATTGCCAGAAAAATGTGAAGATGTATGTTTTAGGAAAAAGTGTGTGTGGTTGTCAGCTAGCTGCAAGTGAAACTGAGGATAAGGCCAATTAAACTGGGGGTGATAAAAGGCACTGCAGGCTTGCTTTCATTCATTCCAGGACACAAAGAACATGAAACTAAGAGAAACTTCTAGTGCACAGCAGCAGAACAAAGGCATCTCTGGAGTACACTGAGCAGACACACTCTTTAACAGTTTCCTCTACTTTTTAAAGGAGCCCAGAGACTTAGACCAAAGAAATTCTACATAGAAGTAGCATCCTCACCTGTTGAATTTCTCCTGGCTACTGTTGTGGACAACCAACTTGACTAGGTCCATGAGTGAGATGGGGCTGTATGAGAACAGAAAAAAATGCAGCAGCTTTTGAACAGCAGCTGCAACCTGACAGACTCCAGGCAGATATGCCTTAGGTGAAAAGTAACAAATACTGGAAAACAGAGTTGTGCCATCTCTTTAGTCCCTTACATCTGTGAAAAGTTGTCAATTCATATGGACTGTGGGAGAGAACATTGCAAACAGTCTGGTACCCCAGGATGCTGAGCCCTCTACAGTTGACAAACAGACCTGAGGCTTAGTGCAGGAGTAAGACACTAGGGAGAGGAAGTGTATGGTATAGATACATATGTCTGTCATATAAGGTTTGAAAGCCAACCAGATGAATGTTGCACTTGTAATTCAACGAGTGCAAGGGAAGGTCCTAAGACAGAGCTGATGACAAGCTCCCAAGGACCAGGCAACAGTGTTGGGCAGGAAACACTCAGCCACCCACAGGATTCTCTGAAAAGTGAAGAGGGGTTTGTCTCCTGGAGGGTGATAGGCTGAGTAAACTATTCCACTGTTCTTACTGACACCATGAATCAGAAGAACGGAGACTCTTTAGGGAGGGGTGGTTGTAGGATCCAGATGCAGAGCTGTTGCCTTTGAGGTATTGGTTCTGTTCCTTGTTTTGCTGCAAGTACTTTGTGAAGTTAAATTATTTTTGTATTGGTTTTCCCATCCATAATCCAAAGTTTAATAGTATTCTATGCTTTACAGAAATTTGCAGATAGTAATGAATTAAATTGCTAAGCTATCTGTAGGTTGCTTGTGATCCAGAAGCAAAACATTTTGTTCTACAAAGCCTGAGAAAGTTTCTTTCACGGGAACAAGCTTCTCATCCCACTGTAAGATGTAAAAAGTATGAAAAAGGATGTTGTTTGCTAAATATTGCTTCTCTAAAAGTTGTCAGCCAGGTGAGATTGTAGAGGAAGAGGATTTGACCAACCTTTTAAAAAGTGTTTGAGTCAGGGATCTAAATTAGCTTTGGGAAATTACTAATTCTCATCTAAATTAAATAAATGTCCTAGTATTGCCAGGAGCATTAAAGCCAGAGCCAGGTCATATGTGATACTCCTTCATCCAATCAAAAGCAGATAAAAAATGCTTAAGTACCATTTTCATAAATAACAAAAGTGGAAGATTAGATTTTCTTCAGATTTATTCTTTTGGGCTGTATAGGATACATGTATATCTGTGTTGACTGTGTGTCTGAATTGGCAGACAACACATTAAGAGGCTGGTTTCCTTGCCAACCACTGCTTATATGTAATGTTTCCTACAACAAAGCAATAGTAAGAGAGTGTGTGTGTGTCTCTTAAATAAAATTAAAAAAAAAACTCCCCAAAAACATTTGTACTAAATGATTGGACCCTCCCTTAGTAGTCTTAAGTCTTTAAAAACAATCTGAAATGAAGGGCACAGTTTTTCCCTGCAGCATGGGCTCTTAGACCCTTCCCCCGATATTTTGCTTTGGTGACTTCGCAAGACTGAAGTGGCAAAAGGTAGACTTGTGGATCAAGCATGAACTCAGGATCAGGCTGTTGAGGTTTTTATTCCTTGCTTATGGAATTATAGTATTATACAAATCACGCGGCTATGTTGGCTTGTCTTCTTGCTTATGGGTGACCTCTTCTCTTACCGCAATTAGAAAGGAAGGAGAAGCATAAAAATAAATACATCCCTGTTGTAAAATACGTCTCAAAAGCACTCAGGTGACAGTTGCGGTAACAACACGTTGGAATAAGGGGTTTTTTCAGTTGTTTACAGTTGTAATGCCTAGTACTTTCTTGGTTTTCTATCTGCATTGGTCCGGTCACAGAAGAAAGCCAAACAAATTGCATGCACCAACTCAGAGTGGCTGGTTCATGGCTGCTGTTTGAGGTCAGGATTCTTTCCTCATTCCCGTATTTCTGCTATCCAGTCAAGCTCCTTGTTCCCAAATCGGCAAAACAGACACCTCAGGTCATTCAGCTTCCTTGTCATTTAGCATTTTCACCAAGCTGAAGCACAAATAACAATTTTACTCCCACGAGTAAATAAATGCTAAGTCAGTGTCTGGTGATTCCTCTGAAACCTCAAGATGTCTTATAGCATGACTGATAGATTTGATTAAATGGCACCCGTAAGACTGTTGTTGCAGAAGAATGATTAAGCCTAAATTATCTGCAAGACTCTGACTCAGGATATAAACAATGCAAGAGCAATTGACAGACCCTGAGTCACGAACTGTGGCATGATATATCCTGGAATTCAATAAGCTAATGGTGCTATTAATGACTAAGCTAAAGCAAGCAGAGGTTTTGTTTGCTTCTGATTTCATGTCTTCCACCCTCAGTCTCTGCAGGTGGCTAAACATACAGAAGTACTTATCAAGCTTGGGGGGGGGTGGGGGAGGGAAATATAGAAGGGAAGAAGGTAGGAGCAGAGAAGCAAAGGAATTTATGTTTTTGTTTACATCTGGAAATTTTCCTGATGTCCCTAGGGTAATGGCATTCACAGTGAGGGAGAGAGGGAGGGAGGAAGGCCCTCAAACTCTTGTGGGGGAGGAGAATAAAGAATAGGGGGCAGATAAGGAAACAAAAAGCAGAATATAAAATACAGCCAAGGGAAAGAGGACATTTTTTCTTAGACAGGAAAAGGAAAAAAGAAGAAATGTGGGGGAGGAGGAAAGAAGAGATGTCCAAACGGTTGTCAGGATTCTTTATTGTCTCTCCCAGAAATACTCTTAGCAGTACTGGCAGTGGGGCACAGAAGTTCCTATAGAGGAAAAATAAGCCAGTCAGTAGGTTGTTTACAAATTGTTCTCCTGAATAATATACAAGAAAAATCTTACCTGAAATTTTCACATTTATTGGCACAAAAGAATTTATTGATCAGAAGTAGGCAATTCTCCCTCTCTTTTAGTGTCTGATGATGACAGGAGAAGCTGAATAGCTTGCTCCCTTGGGAAAACCATGTTATTTCATAATAAATAAACTGAAATTTTAGTGACAGACCTGACAGAGGGGTTTATCTTATTTTCATCATATCTGAAAGAGAGGGGAAGAAGCGGAGTTAGGTCTCTCTTATTGTTTTCCTTAAATTAAATGAAAGGAGTAGGGAGGGGGAGAGAGAGAAGAGCCCACTGCTGAGCAACTAAGTTATCCTTCCAGTCATTTCTATGGCAAATGAGAGTGCTTCTCAAGGATAAGTAGCCTAATGAAACCTTACGCAGTGGTCATGGGGAATTGCTGCCAGAACTGGAGCAAAGTGAGAAGAACTGAATATTAATGGCAAATGTCATTGGGTGTTTTGGTGTAACAAGCAGGTTTTTTTCCTCATGCATAAATGGTAATTTCATGGAACACACAGTAGTGACGAGCGGTTCATCTTTCCATCACTTGCTGTCCTTTAAATCATGACAAAACTTAATACTAAGGGAAGAAGAATGCTCAGTCTGCTCTTAATGAAAAATGCTAGTAGCCAGGTCCTTCTGTTTGCCTTCAGGTTGGCTGTGAATCTGTAAAAATGTTGGCTATGGATGAAGTATGAGGACATATTCATAATGTGGAACTGTCTCTTTTTATTAGTATTTAAATAAAGATAAAACTACTCTCCATGACTGTGTGCAGACAAAATGAACAGCACGAGAATCTTTTTTAGTTCTTCTGACATTAGATTTACCTGATTAGAAGCTGACCAGATATCAAACCTGTAAAGCACTCTCTAAAATTAAAACCCTTGATGGCTTCATTAATACTGTGAATTGACATCAAGCTTCAGGCACATGGCTTTAGTGCACCTTGGCATCTAAAAAGGTGCTGTCTGGGGAGCAGACAAGCAGGGAGAGATGCTTCAGAACTTCTGTCGCCACTGGTATACTTAGTGTTGCAGTATAGTGCGATACGCCATCTACTTCTTGGGAGTATGGCAGTCTGTCCCCTTTAGTGGTGGAAAGCAGGGCTTCACTTTGCACATCCGTTTCAGAGATGCTGCATGTAAGTGATAACAGCAGCATAAGCTCACTGACTGCTGTCGGCACAAGTTGTCTGACTGCCACCAGGTTTGTTTGCATAATCGGTGCTGGCAGCCTCTTCTTCAATAGAGCAGTTAATCCCACAGTGAGTGGCAATCATTTGCTTTTTTGACTAAAAAACCTGGGAGTCTCTTTTAATCTATCTGTATATGCAGTGGGATGGGCCTTAATCCAAACTGGATCATGAGGAACTAAAACAAAAGCCAAAGAAAGTCTGAGTGCTGATAGTCTTACTGGTTACTGATCAGAACCACCGACCTGCAATAGTGCCACTCTGGGCATCTCTGCAGAGGAAGATCAAAAGGCAGTTGAGAATTGTAAGCAGATCGGACTAAATTAGAGGAACCAAAAAAAAGGCTGCTTTCAAAGTGCAGATTGCATCTTAGGAAATGATGTTTTTTAATTACCATATCAACGTTGTGATAGCCACTGGAAAATCAAATTAGTACACAGGATATTTGGAAATCTCCATGGTTTTCAGAGAAGAGATACAAAATAAAGGAACTCTACTGGGATGAAGCTATGCTGGGTCAGCCAATATCCAGCAGGCTTGAGAGCCAACCATATCATCTGCCCTGTGGTTTTCCTTTCAAGTGTTTTCAAGTTGGGTGTCCAGTAATTGATCTGGGGTGCCAGCTGCATCAAGGCAGAGAGTGTCAACATGCTTCAGACACAGCACACGCACAGGGTGACGGATTTTGGAAAACAAGAAGAAAGCACAGAATTCAAACTGAAATTTGAACTGGCAAATGTCCAAATCTGATTTCGTTTTCTCAGCGTGAAATGCACTGACTGGACCATGAGCTCATTGCAAGCATTCACTATCAGCATAGCTCCCTATGAATACCACATTGCATCTATTAGTAACTAAGTATAAAGTCCTCTGGGGTTAGATGGGTTTGGGGCATATCTTTCTGGTCTCAGATAAACAGTGCTCTTTTAGGCCAGTATCCTCAAGCTGACAAAGTCCCCTCGTACTGTAAGCAGTTTTAATTATGTCTCTTGCTGTATTTAATTGTCTGGTTTGCTACCAGTGACAAGTAGGCAGGTTTATATATATAGTTGCCATTTGATTGAGTACTCTGGATGCGATGTCTGTGTTTGTGTGTGTATTTACACCAGCTAAGTATGTATAGGCCTCCCAGATCTCCGTGCCTAGATTTTTGGGAGCAGACTTTGGTAGAGGAGGACTAAGTTAGGGACTATGTAAGTAAGTTGGATGTATAACTTCAATCAGATAAGGCAGGCTGCATCTAAGGATGCTGATGAAGCTGGCAAATATCCTTGGAAAACAAATCTTTGAGAGATCATGGAAATCAGGGGAGGTTTCTCTTGGAAAAAGGGAGATGGTACACCCATTTTCAAAAAAGACATAAAGGAACATCTGGCAAACTACAGGTGGAATTTTTTTTCTTCAAATACCCCCTCAGGGGCCACAGAGAGGACCAAGGCAGACTCTTCTCAGAGGTGTATACAGCAAAAGGACAGGAGCCAACAAGTTGGCTGAGTTCTCTGGGTATAAGGAGAAAAATATTTCCCAAAGAGAGTGGTTAATCCCTGGGTCAGGCTGTCCTGACAGAGTCTGCAGAAGATCCGTCTCTGGAGACACCAAAGACTTCACAGAAAGAGGTCCTGTGCCACTTGATTGAGCTTCCACAGTAGCCCTGCTTTGAGCAGGGGGTGGGCTAGAAACTTCCAGAGGTCCTTACCAATCTGCATTCCTCGCTAAGCCTGTGTTGCGTTGGTTTCTTTGCTTTTAACAGGGTGAGCAAATATAGGGGTTTTTGACAGGGGAACCTCTGAATGCTTGTACTCTCCACCATACATTCTCTGAATGAAACGTGTGTGTGCGACAGATGCAGGCATATGCATGAATAAATGGATACACTTGACAGAGTAGGGCTGGAAGTTCAGCAAGCAGTGTAAATATCTGTTGTGTCCAAGTATCTTTGTCTCTTGCTATTTTCCAAAGGAGTTTCATTCCCCTTTTCAAGACCCTCCTCCCCTTCCTTCTAGGGCTTCAGAAGCCCTTTGCAGAAGGGCTGTGCAAGCAGCAAAGTTCTGGGTAAGGGAAAAGCTATTTGCTCATCAAAATTTCTCACCTTGGAGATGAGAAGTGCAGATGATTACACATGCAGATGTATATGCATACGCATAGGGGTTATTTTATTTTGCCTTTAACACTTGCTGTTGTAAGTTGTGCCCACATGTCCTTCTCAGGCTTGTATATTTGATCAAGTTATTTGCAGCGTAGTCCTATTTTCCAGCTTTTGTTAACTTCAAAACCTTTTCGGTGAAGTGTAGTTAGATGCAGTGATGTTGCAGTATTTTGTATCCTTTTAATTCCTTGGGCACGAGTCTTTCCAACCCTTTCATGACGCTCACTCCCATTTCCCTGATTTGTTGTTGAAAAGTTTGCTAAAAGTACTGTTCATTTCTATAACCCATAACAGAGCTTGCCATTTCTTTTGTGGTTTAGTGAGAAGAAAAAAAAAAAAAAGAGGTTGTATAAACATAACTCCATTTAAAAAAGAAAAGCGAATGCACCAGCATGTTGTAATGAGAGCTATTAAAATAATTAGTCCCTATCCTAGGATGATTGCAAAAGAAAATAAGTAATGAAAGTGAAACATATAACAACTGGATTATAAAATGAACAACCAGCATAAAAATTGAATGAGTCAAAAGTTTAAACCAGAATGTGACTGAGTTGCAGGATAGTGTAGGAGGAAGTGTAATTGTGCTTATTCCATGGCAGTTTACTTGAACTATATGTCTCTGAAAAGTGTCTGAGACGCGTGTGTAGAGCTTGTACTTTCCAAAATGTATCACCATATTTGATTTCAGGACAGTCAGTGGGTCAAACTTTGCCTAAGGCAATCACAGCAGCTTTAACAACCAAGTGCTTAGGGGAATGGGATAAAATGTCTGCATTTCTGCTTTGATTTGAGCTCACTCCTTATTTTATTATGGCCCGCTGGACCAGTTCTGTGTTCACTCATGCTATAGTGTCCAGTGCTGCCCCACACTGAGAGAAGAAAAATGGGTAATGCCAGCAGTTCCTTCAGCCTCATGGGTCTTATCAACCACAGTCTCACTCTTGTGCTTCCAGTAAGCCTGTTTGTTGTTGTGTGTATCGCTTTGTATAATTGTCATACTCTTGCCTTAAAACAGTATCAGACAAGAAAGATACTGTTCTGTTGATGCTGATGGCTCGATATTACCAATGTCAGAGATGTCAGTTTCCTGTAGTGTGTTGTCTGAGACTTCAATATGAATATTGTAATGAAAAAGCTCTAGTCTTGGTTTACATGTGCTGAGAAAACATTCCTGGTAATGCCATGTGAAATTTCAAAGCATATACTGATCAGATGGATATCTTGTCCTTTGAAATATTAAATATTTATATATAAATATTATTACTATTTATGAAATACTTTATAAAAAAATTACTTTAGAAATGACCACAACTCTTTTATTCCATCTGATGCTGTAGAAGTCTCTGTTCAGAGACCATTTTTACACTGTTAAGCTGTAAAAGGGGTTGAGGTGTTCTTGGGCTGTAATCAGTGGGTCAAAGCAAGTTAGACCAATCTGTGCACCCAAGATGTCCAACTGTAATCACATTTCCCCCCAAAACTATATTTGTGCACAGTATTATGTTCAGCATATAGCAATAGAATTAAAACAGTCTATTTAGAAAACTCTCTCTATTTGTATATTTCCCAGCAAAGGTTTTGTGAAAAAGTGTAGGATCAGGCTAAATAGTATTTCAGGAATCACAAATCAACATTCCTGAAGAGCTGAGACCCAAACTTAGAAAGAGATCTAGATGGGCTCTTTTAATTTAGCCCAGATTTTTAAAGAAGAGTGCTTAAGCTAATCTTGGCGAAGCCGTACTATTAAGAACAATGTTTTCTGTGAGTTAAAACAATCTAGCACCACCACACTATAAATAATGGTTTTTAAATTTTTTATTCCTGAAGATAGAAAGATTATATTCATGTAATAATACTTACAGCTGTGTAGACTTGTCCTGCTTATTTGAGGTCATCTTTGAAGTTTTAGAAAGCACTGATGAGTGTGCTTCAATAGATTTTTACTTGTCTAGGGAAGCAAACCAACTGCGGCAGGTTTAATCGGAACTAAAACTTCTCTGAGTCAAACAGAGGCTACAAAACCGAACATGCCGGACAAGTTACAGCAGAGTTAAGGGCTGTTCTTTCAGCTGTTCCAGGGTGTGGTGTTTGGGAAAGGGGAGAGTGTATATATACATACTTACACAGACTGTATAAAGTATCCCTAGTGTGTAGGAGGCTGGCAGTCATCCTGTATCTACTTGCCTACGTGACCTTGGTCCCAGGGAGATTTGCTGCTGGGGATGCTCCGTTTAGCAAGGTATAACAAACACCAAAGGGACTGGTAACAAGAGCTCAGCAGTGGGTTGTTGTTGAGTTGGGTTGCAAATAGTGGGCTGTGAATTAATCCGAAGATTTTCAAATGTCACAAAAGGCAAATATTCATTGGTCTTCAGTGCCTGTTGCCCAGTTGCTGGCAGAAAGCCAAAAAATCTTACTTGCATCATGCTTTGTAAGATAAAATGAGAGGCTCTATTTAATTTAAATTGACATGTTTCTTTCAAAGTGCTGTACTTTCCCTATTATTTACATTCAGTCTAATCCTGTGGCAAAATCAGCTCTAGGGGAGGTAGCTATAACCACACTGACATTTACATTTCATTTGTTTATACTGGATCTGAGGTTATGTCTGTGCACTTTACCAGTGGCTGCAGAAGATGAGAATAGCTTTAGGAAAGAGTCTACACATTGATGAAAGAGTGGGATATGTGCTTTCCATAACTGTATTTCTGGCTCATTATTCACAACACAAAGAATTCTCTTGTGGCTTTCCACTTCTTATGTGGTTGGTGTACCACTCCCACCTTCCAAAAGTCTCAGCCACTCAAACGCATAATTTTCTGAAGTATAGGCTGTGAAATTAAAGGTTACATTTCAGTTCCACAAGCAAACCAAGTTACCTGGCAGTTTTGGAAGAATGTACATGTGCATAATGGTTCAGAAATTAGACACAGAAAAACCCACCCTAAAACAACCTAACAATAAAGTTCAGATTTAAAGCCATTAACAATAGAGAATTCAGAAGCTGATACTCTAATCCATAATTTCACCCACTGTCCTGCAGCACATGGTTTACCATATGAAAGATTAACGAGTGCCCTAAGGGGACTGCCCAGCTAGGATAGTAGAAGGGTGAAGTAAATATTATCATACCTGTTAAAATTTGGATTTCTTGACCTTTATACCTTTTACAGTTTTCTTAGTGAATGCTTAATTTGTGACTAGCCAGGGAGTGCTAAACCAAAACATTTTATTCGCCAAGATTATTTTTTCATGCAGTACTCCACAGAATGTTTATTATCTCTGTTACCTTTTAAGTAGGATACCTTGCAGTTTTGATTTTCACATTCCCGTGAGTTAGGGAAATAACTTTTATCCTCGTTTTATGGCTAAAGAACTGAGGCACAGGAGTTCTAAAGGTTCAAGATGCTAAGCATGGTCACCTTCTAGGGTAGCTAGCTTTTAGTGTTTTATGGGCTAATAGGCCTTCCATACCCTTAAGTTATACTAGAAAAATACGTAGGGCTCAAGGAACGGACCCTGACAATTCTGTACTGCTGGTATGAGAAGAGTTCTGTATTACTCATGTCTCGATAACGTAAGTATAGGGGATTTGTGAAAGGAAAGGGGTCCTACATCAGGATGGGGCCCAAAATAGGGATTGTGAGTCTGCTCCGATGTCCTGATGACACAGCTCTGGTGCCCACAGCACCTCTGCAGCGTGCCTCCCAGAACACCCTGCTGTGGTGAAGCTCTTGTTGCAAGCAGTGTGGTGGAGAGGGCAGTCCTACCTCCCTCCACAGGGAAAGGCTGGATGTCTGGGAAGCTATTTTCTGCAATTGCAATACCAAACAGAGAGGGCTGATCCAATGACCTGTAAGCAAGAGTTAATGTGGTCCGATCCCGTGCTAGTATGTGGGATTTGTGAATGTCTGGATGCCGTTAAGATTTTTTTTGAATGGTAGCCCAGTGCAAAGCTGATGGTGCGCTATTGATAAATGCTGGAGGTTACTCATAGGTATTGATTGAATCTGCTGTGTCATTTTAATGGAACTTCTCTACTTTTTCTTTGCTGTTTTAATAGTTTATCGTAAACACATAAATGAAACAATTCAGTAAATGCAACCGAAGTACTTTTCGAAGAAAAGCTAACAAAATGGAGGAGCCTTGAGATCCGAGTCCAACCAGTAAATCAACAAGGCTACTTTGAAGGTCTCTTCAAAGTGCCATTTCACTGATTCTGACATTAGTCCTGTTTTGCTGCAGAGGTGATGGGAGCGTATCAGTGAGGAGCTTGATTAGTCTGGAAAAGAGCAAGTACTGGCATTTAAGGCCATCTGCACATCAAGACTTGTTAACTGGACCATATATGAAGTAAAGTAGAAGTACATGGAATCAAACCAAATAATCTGTAGCCTGTTATCGGCTATTACCACCATTCTGCTTCCACTTTTATTGCAAACCGAAAATGCCCATGATGTTATTCTGTCACAGTTGTATTGTGGGTCTTTCCCTTGTTTAGACTGTGAGACACACGTTGTGATAACTGGGAGAAGATGGACACTTCTCCTCAGGTGAGGGGACTCGAGCAAGGTGTTTGTGAGTAAGTCAGAAGCCAGGTCGAGATGCTAACAGGGGCATAATGAGACAGTGGTGTCAGAATTGCTGTGCTTGCGTCCCTCCACAGTGAATAGAACAGATCCTGTCCAAGGACAGCCACCAGTGTCAGACTGAAATGCTATTAGCAGTGGGCCAGGCATGTGCCCTTTGTGGACTGTGTGTGGTCTACAGGCTATGAGTTGAAGCTCAGTAGTTACCCTGGTTATTTCGGTAGACATAAGAGGTTGTGACAGTGGCAGACTCTCCTGAAATCCAGACTTGACTGCTTTCCATACTGACAGCAAGACTAGAGGGACCACACCTCTGTCTGGAGCCTGCCTTCCTAAGTAGACCAGGTCTTGTATACTCTTAGAGAGTACAGTAGGCTAACTTATGCTGGAAGTCTAAAGCTGCCTGAAAAAAGTAGGCTGCAGAAAGGCAAACTGCTAACAAGCACGTTGTTTAAATAAAGTGGAGACATAACTAACAGATGTTACTGGCGGTTCTGTAATGCACTCTTTGCTTTTCTTCTAATTTCAGGAAGTATGCTTCAAAATTATGAGAGTTGAGTTTCTTGAAGAGCATGTGGCCACAATTTGTCCCATAGTCTTTTCTTGTTCAGTGTCCTTGCCACTGATTCTCTCTCTGGCTGTCACTGTGCTACAGCTGACAAGACTAAATTTCAGTGATGCCCTTTACTTTTTACTCATATTTGGTGAGGAAAAGTTATAAAGTATCTTTTTGAAGGGTACAAATGCTGTATCAATGAAGAAATAAAAAAAGTATATACAGATGGGAGCTATGTATGCAATGTTGATGTATCTGTACATTTATTTTTGCCTGTAGGGCTTTTTAAAATCTATTTATTTTAATATTAGGCTGAAGTAGGAAAATAAATGTTGGTAGAAGCAAAACTTGAATCCAGGGAAATTTTTTTTAAGAGATTGATTTCTGGGCAGTGAATAAACATTTCCGACTTAAGGTGAATTTAATTAAAATATGAATTATAATCGCCTTCAAAATGATGTTTAAAATAGAAGCATCCATCGATCTTTTATGCACAGAACACGATATGATGCATCTTATATATACACAATATAATAAATGTATAACATTCATCAAGTTGTAGGATGTTTAATCTCTGAAAACAGTTGTTGTATTTAACATTAATGGTACTAGGAGTATTGCCCAGACCTATTTGTGATTTAGAAGGCAAATAAAATGTTATATATACGCACAGTTCCATATTTAAAATTAACTTTATATCTTGAAAATAGGTATCGATTATTACAATTTCATTGCCAATAATGAAAAACAGCTTTAGAACACTTATTTAAGAAAATAAAAAAGAGCATACAAAAACCCCAAGCTCTTCTGTTTCTGGGTCCTTGCATTTGGAAGAGCTTTATACAGACAAAGAAGGGAGTTACTGTAATCTGTATTTATGGTCTCCTCTAAGAAACCATAGATGTTGCTTTGTTTCCTGATGACAATAAGGAACTGGTGCATTTCTGTGGGTAGCCTTCAGTATTAATCTGAGGAAAGATATATGTTACATTCAAGTTGCATAAAAAGAAATGTTTCTATGAAGACCTCTAAATGAAGCTCACTGGTTATTTCATTCATTCACTCAACCACTTTCTCCTTTTGGTTTCCCCTGATTATTTAGAAAAAGCTGTAGCTTTAGATACTCTAACCTGGTGTTACTCAGATGCTTTGGCTTCTACTTTGAAAGTCAGTTAACAGACATTTTAGCTACATTTCCAGTTTGGTTATTATAATTTGGGTTGGATGAAGCTGTAAATATGGAACTACATAGGGTGTGTATATAGAGAGATTGTCAACAAATGTAAATCATCATAGCTAAAGTCAAGAGAACTAGGCCAGCTTGCACCAGCTGAAGAACTGCCCCATGAAGTCTACAATACAATTATTAAAAAGCCACTTTACCTGATGTTATGCTAGTATCATGTAAAAACCTATCAAAATGTGAAAAATGTTGCAGGTTTCTAATCCTATTTCTTTCTATCTATCTATCTGTTTGTCTCTTAAAGCCTTTGAGTATTAAATTGCAGAATGAATATCACAGTGGCCCAATTTAACTTCAGAACAAGGAAATATTTTGAATTCTGGAACTGCTCTTGGTCATGTGAGACAGTTGTGACGAGTAATGTCTCTTTAACATTTCAGTGTGTATCCTGTTCACAGCTGCTGCAAGGTACAAAATACATTGCATCCAGAGTCTGCCACCTGTTGTAGGCGATTTGGAACGGAGCAAGTTAATGGAGATACAAGAACACATTTTGCCTACTTGCAATGATACTATCTGCATTTCATTTGGCAGCCATTTACAGCCTTTCTTTCACATCACTATTTTGCAAGATAAACCCTTGTTTTTGCAGCAGTTAGAGTAGGTTAGTAAATTGAAAATTCATAGGTGCTTTTTCCCCAGTCCTTTGTCCCTTTTTCTTTCTCTACTGCAGTACGCCCAGCCCCAGCTGAACTTCTTTGCTTCTAAACTAAAAGTGAGCTTTGGCAGCATCCAAGCATCATCTCTAGTTTCACCTCTGCAACCACTCTCTCCTGGGAGTGGAAGGGAAGGCGGCACTAATGACTGTCTGCTTTCTGTTCAGCTCAGTTAGGTGTAAGACAAATAGATCTGTGTCACTCAGAGAGCATGTGAGAATTGCTGACATGTGAGGAATAACACTCACCTGAACAAAATTCCCTCCCCTGAAATCCTTCCCATTCTTGAAGGTCTACTGAGTTCTGGCCAGTGTTTTCAGACAGGACAGAACGTCCTGCCTCCATTTCTCTTTGCTGAGTCTGTTACCCCTGCAGGTGTCAAGCCTTTTGTTGTACAGACTTTCTTTTAAAGCAATTTACATATTTTTCTTATTTTTCTGAAATTTTGTGGGTTCTGACTCTTGAGTGAGAATGCTGGCAGGTGGTCATTAAAGGTTGTTAACTAAAGCTGGTCATCACCTGTGGCCCATTCCAGTAGGGCCATTTCAGCTTTGCCTTCTCTACCATCGTCAAGTTTTCCACCACAAAGTAGTTCTAGTCCACACTGACCTGCTGAGTATCAAAGTACAAAATATATTTAGAGCATCAAAAAGAAGCTGTACATGGACAGGCAGTTTACTAGACTGTGCCAGTACCCCTAACCTTTTGTCACTGAAGCTTGTAGCCTGCAAATCACCTTCAGCTCTTCTTTTTCCTATCCTTGCCATATAGACTGATTCTAAATCTTAATATGGCTCATCCCACTACCATGAGATTAAGCTTCTTCATTCTGCTCAAAGAGCTGTAACTTTTGTTCAAGGCCCTTTTCTTTGCTCACCTCGATTAATGAAATCCTATTTTCTCTGACCTCCTTGATTTCTTTGTCATAGGTTTCTGAGTAACAGAAAATACGACTGCTAAAATCATCCTTCTCCACTCTCACAGCTGGATGTGATGGCAATTGCAGTTAGAAAAGCTGCTCTTCTCTTCTTACCTATCTGATAGCAATCTGCCTTGTATGCAGAAAGAAACGACATTTGTTCATCTCCTCATCCATTAAGTATTGCAGAAGACTGGGGAGGACCAGGGACACAAAAGTGATTTCCCTTCCTCACCCTCTCCAGCTCCCTTTCATTCTCATTGCATGTTACTCCTCTTCAAGTCTGAGTTATAGCTGCCACTGAGGTCTAACCTGTAAAAGCCAGCCTGGGCTTAAAAATTGCTTATAACTCAGGTCAGTGGGTTATCTTTGTGGATTACAGGTGCTTGAATGAGAGCCTGAATTTTCTGTGTGGCGGAGACATCGCTACCAACTACCAAAAGAGGAACAGTTCTGTCTTCTGAGGGTAACAGAAGTAGTGTGGCCTTTCAGGACCTATATGGTTTTTTGTTTTGTGTAAATCCTGTCATTTAGTGCAAAGGACTGTGGTGAGTTTGAAGTGAGATCTACAGAACTAATATAGGGGAGACACCAGATACCCAGGAGATGACAACAATTTTAATATCTACCTAAGTAGTCTGGATTTGAACTTGAAACCTACAAAAGAAAATCTCATGTGGTTGTCTTTTTCCTTTTAAGAGCTAATATTATAATTTCAGGAGTGAGAGGGGTTTGTTTATTTGAAAGATATGTTTACTAATTCAAGGTTTGACCTCTCTGTAGTTTATACCATAAAAATCTTTTCCATGGTGAGCTTAAACAAATTGCAATTGTTGGTTTTGGTGACTTCTTTTCCTCAAAGTTATCATCAGTGTCCTTAACAGAACAACCTGAATTAAGCAAAATGTTATAACTGTAAATAAATAACTGTAAATGCTAAAAAGACTAGAAATCAATCACTAATGCTAAATCTAAATCAACGAATAAATAGCTCTACATTATAAAAATACTTCCGTAATGATTCACACTGCTTTGCACTCCAGTTGAAGCTGAGCTGCATTCAAATTTTTAATGAAAAACAGTTGGTACAGAAAATGTTATATGGACTCAAAAACCATCTTTCTACATTGGATTGTGTGCCATTCCTTTTTATCTCCTCAACAAAAAGGAAAAACCTGTCTGTGCTCATGCTGTTATATCTATTATACAATAGTGTTACTGTTGACATGTAAATAGTCTTATAATTCATGGGGTGTATGTGTGGGAAGTTTTCCTGTAGGATCTGATTTTTAAGTGGCTTGCTATTACTTCCTGTACCTTGGACGTCTCTGCACTTAGCTGATATGAATGCTGTGCACGTTAAAAACCACAGGCATAAACCAAGAGAGTAAGAAGTTGCAACAACTCACCTATGGATAACAGCACTGCTCAGAAACTCTGCAGGGCAATGTGGTTTAATACAAGTGGCTCTCAAATACCGCTCTCTCAGCTCCGGCATACTGTACGACACGGCTTTGGCTAGGTACTTCGGGGAGGTTTACAGCTGTCTTTCACGACACCTGTAGCCGGGGAATTGCTGTCAAGCCACAGAAGTGTTTTGACATCTCAGAAATAGATAAACACAAAGACGAGAACACATCCAGGATCTCTTCAAACTCATTCATGATCCTGCAAAGGAATTATGAGTATTTAGCAATTGTGGGGATGAAATTTGCCATCTATAAGAATGCTACTCTGTGTGTGTGCATGTGTGACACTGACATTGAGTGTGCTTATGACATGCTAGGCCACTCTGATGGCTCTTATTTAAGATTAGCGTACTTAGGATCTTAATAACTGCTGAATAGTGTAACTGATTTCTTGACAGTGAACCCTTTGGTTCTTGGCCTTATGTTTAACAATTTATTTGTCACCAGAAGAAGCAAGGTTCAGTCACAGAGGAATGAGTTGGTAGATGGGGTACAGAGCCTATGGAAGGAATATGCTGATTTGACACCTATCCTGGAGTAAAGCCACTGGGCTAAGGGCTGAAATACCTGTACCACTCACCTGAGCTATGAAATACAGAGCAAGTTACTAAAGGTGTCCCAGCATCCCAGGGATACTGAGGCATGAAGGCTGAAGCTGTACAAGTGCACATGCAGTTACTCCTTATGAGCAGGATAACTTTGACATACCAAGGTAGAAACTATGAGTACTAGTGCTTCCCAAACTTTGAACCTGTGGACCGCTGTCAACCCTCATTCTTACAGACACCAGTGTAACCACATGGAATTGACAAACTGGTAAATGTTATTGTTCTATAGGTTTTGTGAATTGGCTGCAGAGCACATGATATGGCCTTACGGGTCACAGTTGGGACCTACTGTTTTAGAAGCCTATCGTATACCATGTTGCCTGGCATAACAAAGAGTGTATATGAGCATACTGCACTTGATGTACCTATGCGTAGATGAGTAAGAATGCAGGACCAGCTGGCAGCATCTGGGCAACTGAGTCCTCTCTTGCTCTGGCAGACAACCATACAGTAGATACTAGTTCAGAGGAGTCCATAGATCATCCTATGTCACCAGACATCATAATTCTCAACACTTAAGAGAAATTTAAGATTTAGTAAAAGTCTGAAAGCTGTACCTGTACCATGTCACATGCAGAAAGCGGGAGATTGGAGGACATTACTAGCCTTTCGGGTCTGTGTGCTAGCAAAATATTTATAAAATTAACTCCTGTGTGATCCCAAGAAGCTGATCATGCCCTAAATTACTGTTGGGGCAAATAAAACCCCTCTGATCCCTGCTAATCTGACTTGGAGGACAGATGTCCTCCTGATCCTAAATCTGATGAATGGCTTAATCCTTTGTGTGTGAGGAGGACACCATTCGTCTGAGAATTTTACGTCACTAGGAACACAGCTGTACTCTGTTTACATCCTGGTTTTTGTGTCATCCCATTTTCAGAAGCCAAGTGATAGACTAAGGAAGCAAAAGAAAATTTCTTTCTGGTCCACATAAATTAGAGTCTTGAACCAGGAAGTTAATACAAGTATAGTGCAGACACCCAGCAATCCAGTTGACTCTCAAAACTCTGCATATGCTTGAGGATTGGATTCCCTAGGAATCACATCACAGAATTAATTTCCTGGTTTTATGAGTTCTCTTAATTTAATTTACAATCCTTTCTGTAAGTATGTCCTGCTTCCTACATTTCTTGCTCCCATGACCACAGTTACAAGGCTTTTCCAGAATTTCATTCTTGAATAAACAAACCCCTTCCACTTTCTAGTCCAGATTTACTTGTGACCAGTTTATTGCAACAGATGAATCTGACGGAACAAATGCTGAGAACTTCTGCACTGAGATCCTAGGAGGCCAAAATAACCCTGGATCTTTTTCCATATAGACCTGTACCCAAGCTAAATGATGAGTTCAGATATGTAAAAAATGTCTCTGAGATATGAAAACACCTGAAACTTGGAGTGGGAAGATTTTGAATGGAAAGCAAAAGAGAGGACTCACAGATCTGCTGTATCTGTTCTCCCAATTCTCAGCAAGTGCTGAATTCCAATAACCTCTGTCACCTCACCATGTTTTCCACAGTGCCGTGTCATGGCTATTTTATATAATTTCCTTAGACAATATCTGCCAGCAAATGCACTTACTTTCTCTTCAACTGTTTTTAACCATTTCTAATGTATTTATTAGTATTTCTCACTGCTGTAATTGTTTCTTTTGTCCCTGAAATTGTCCACTGACTTTAATTAAACCCATGAGCCTAGAGAATTTGACAATTTAATTATTTTAAATGCAGCCTTATTGCCAAGCAGGGTTTCCCTGCAGCCCTCCCAGCTGTCGTTTTATAGAGGAAACAGCTTTGGGTGTCGTACAGTTAACTGCATTCAGGTACTTCTCTTCAATGGGCATAGCATTTAGCGATAATTGAAGTGAACTAATTTAAATGACCAGCTAGTGAAAAACACATACAAACTAAACCTAGTCTAAATAAAAACACATTCTTCAGCATAATCACTCTTTTAAAAAACCTAATAATTATTCAAGGAGGCCTGTTGTACAAAAAATATAATCTGTACAGATCTGTATGATCTGTAATTGCCACACTTGAAAAGAGAGAGTTCTACAGTTTGGAATTTTTATTTTCTTTTTTCACACAGGATAAATTTTATATCTCACGATTCAAATCCTTTATGTTTTCTGTAGAATACTTGAAGTGAAACAATGCATCTTTTACCACTGAAAACAGAATAAATGGGTCCCTGAAGGATTTATTTTAAGTCAGATGCATTTGTCATTCTATATTGATAATCTTTGCACTTCATTACCATATTCAACTCACCATTTATATGCAGATGACACAATCATTTATGGTAATATATTATACTAGAAGAAAGCTTAATATTATCTTCAAGCTGATTTAAATGAGCTTTAAGATCATCTGGCACAATCTAAATTACTATTAAATATTAATGAAACAAAGATCATATTATTTGGCTCAAAACAGAAATTGGGTAAACTGAACAACTGGCAATCAATGCGACCTTGGAGAGAGTTAGCAAATGTCAGTTGTGAAGAATATGGATACATCATTTTTCATTGTATGACTAAACTATTGATTAGCTGTGAAGATTTGAAAGAAAGCCAAGAACTTTATTTGGGCTCAGAAAATTTGTTGACTTAGGGGAAAAGACAAGGTTTGTTTTCTTGCATTTTCAGTTTGTATTATGTACTTTGGGTTTTGCCAATTGCTGCATAATGTTTGTTAGGAAAGATAAAGCATCTTTAACTTGGTTATCTAGGCAAATTTGCTTTGGATTATACATTTCATAAAAATCACTGTCTGTCATTTTAGCAACAATTGGCAAAAAAATAGAAAACTGTCAACATTTTATTGGTATGTTATCCTTCTACTCTCTCCTTCCTCCCATCCCCTATCTTCAGATAAGTTACAATCTTCAGTCTTCCACATTTTCTGAAATAGAAAAATTAATAAGAAAACTAGTATCTCTGCTTCTTCATCTGGAACCATACGGCTGTGAATTTGATAAAGGGAGTCAGGAGATTCAGGTTGATGCAGTATTTTGTATGTGTTTATTTTTGCATAGGTCTGATCCTGTGATGTCCTCAGCATGTTCTAGCAGACGCAGATTCAATGGCGGTTTATGTCAGTTCCCAAGATGACTGATAAGGGACTTAGTACTTTCCAGGAGATGTTCTTATTCTTAGACACTCAAGTCTATAATCGCATAGTGAAAAGGAAAAAACCCTGACCTCTATTTTTCGGTTTATTAAAAATGCAGATCTCCTGCATTTAAGCAACAGAAACTCACGTCCTCTTTTGTATAGCAAGACATTTCACACTAATACATTCATTGTGCCAGAAATGCCAGCTCTTTTGACATAATGAGTCTCATGGTATGAGATATTGTTTATTGTTACCTTCTTTCTGTACCAGACATAATCAAGAACAATGTGGAAATGTTTTCGGTTCAGGACATCTACTGTTTCCTCTTAACATTTTGCTAGGCTATGCTGCATCAAGGTGGGCACGGTTTTCTTTGAGCATTTGCATTCAGGAAAGGGGTCACGGCCATTCATTTGACCCTCATCTGGATCTTTGCTACCCTCCCGGTAAAGAGACTTCCATGTAGTTTCAGGAAGATGGGAAGCTACTCCGACAGCAAGAAAATACACAAGGGAAGAGGAGGATGCAGACATTTGATTTGTATATTTGGGAATGACGCAGGCTTAGAGGGGCAGAGCATCTGGGGAACTGTAGGCCAGGACAGAAAAGTGAGTTAAAAAGGGCAGTGAGGGCTAGGATAATTTGATGGGTCTGGGAAAGTCATTGTGGGAAAATTTGTGCAGTAGGTGCTCTCTGAGGGCACAGGAATAAGGGGTAAAGAGGAAAAACAGAGCAAGACAAAGCAGTGAAGTGGAAGATTAGTGTTGGAGGAAATGAGGCCTGAGCAGGATAAAGTTTCTTGCTAAGATTACCAGAAATTCAGGTCTAAAGGAAAAATTTTTTGGATGATGACTTGGGAGAATGAATACCAAATAGGACAATCCAAAAGGATCTGCTGAAATTATGGATGAAAGAAAGAGCAGGGGAGAGGGAAGAGTTTGTATCTTCCCTGCTGCAGGCATTTGAGAAAAGTTGCTGGAAGCTCTGTCAGAGAAATTGCAGGGAGGATGAGATTGGTGTTTTATTTATCTATTTAAAGATATTTTCTAATTCAAAGTTAGTATGTCACATGTTTCAAGTACAGATGCCTTGCCTAGGAGAGAAAGTAATCAGGAGACTTCTACCAAAATAACTGGTGAATTGTTTTTGGAATTAGCCTTGCAACTAATTTCAAAAACTAATTCGGTGGATTCAATCTTTGAATTTCTTCATTAGATAACACCATTTTCCCAGTCCACCTAGACCTGTCCTGGCAAGACACTTAAATAAATTTTCTTGTCCCTTTGTGCCGCCAAGTCTTTTTGCAAGGATGGGAGAATCCCAAGAAGGAGCCCCGCTCTGACAATGAAGCCATACTTCTATAACATCAGTAAAAACCTTCTTCCACACTGTAATCACATCAGGAGGAGGCCCTTTTCAACCTGTGCATGTTACGTAGTGATAATATAAGGTTCCTAATGAATACAGATATTCTACAGTGTGATTAATGTTCCTACTAGCCAATTGCTTTGTAGGTAAGAACCAGCCTTGTGTTGCAGTCGCAGGTGCTTGGGAGTGCTGCTGTGAGTTTGGTAACGGATGAGCTGTGACTTTTGCTGCTTGGATTTGCTAGCGCCATTGCTGCCAGATGGGTACGGTTCTTCCCACCAGAGAATGATGATGCCACATCGCATGCCTCGGCTCATTCTGCATTCCCAGAGATGTCTTTTTCTTTGGCATGTGAACCAAAGGCCCTCCTGCAGGCAGGTTTTCTGTCTTGCCCCTGTCTGGGGACAGGAGACTATCTTTTTTTAACTGAGGGGGTTCCTCCTGTTTTTAAAAAGATGTTCTCTCCACCTCCCAGTGAAGCTGAGGTCACCTTCAACCTTCCTTCGTTATAGTCCAGTTAGAAGTACATTGCTCCATTAGCCAGTCAGCTGTTCTGTCTTACCCCACCCTGTACTGTCCTCTCCATTGCCTGACCTTCCCCACATTCGTGTATTACTATCTCTAATCATTCCAAACTCTCTGACATTTAACAATGTATATGCTTGATTTTCCACTTTCATAACTCTTACCCAAATGTTGCTCTTGATTTCCTCACTCGATGTACTGGCCAAGGCTTCACGAAGCATCTACTTGCTATTGGCATTCAGGGCTATTGCCTTAACTACCTCCAGTCATTGTACCTCAAAGAAGCACCCTTTTCTGCATAGCCCAGCTCCTCACGGAGCAGTTGGATTCTTTCCTTGCTGTGTAACTGGGAAGTCTGAGCTTTATGGAAAGGGACAGCCCATGCCTGACCATGGAGATAGTGAAACTACCAGGCTGCACCGCCAAGCTCAGCCTGGCTCACCATTGCAAATGAGAAGGAGGCAGTCCCTCTGCTGCCAGCCTCCTGACCTTTCCATTCTGGGCTGTCTTACAGTCAATGTTGAATGCTTCACATGAATCTAGAAATCAAAGGAACTTCTGAGGGAGAGGGGAAGATAGAGAAGATGGCATCTGGATAGAGTTTTACTGGGGCTCGTGTGCCTACTCAAGTCATACATTTTGACAGTGCACTAATGCTGCTTACACTCCTTTATTATAGAGAAAATGGAAACCTTTTCCGACTGAGATGCTTAAAATAGGCTCCTAAATCGATGCTTAGGCTTATAAATAGAAGCAGTTTGGTTTTCAGCAATGCTGAGTGTTCTGGTGATGCCAGCATGGAAGAAAATGCTTCGTGTATGAAAGTGCATTATTAGAAAATGTGGACGTTCAAGAATTGTTATTTACAGACAACCAGTAACGTTTTTGGAGGTCAGCTGGGCTTGGCTGACCTTTGGCTGCTACCTTTCATGTTTTTATTGATGATTTGATGTAAAAGTAGTGTCTGTTATTAGCAGATATTTCTGTCTACCATTTGGATCTAACTTTATCATGAGATCGGAACGATAAAGTGAAGGTCTTTGCAAGTTTCATAGTATTGCACTTCTGTTGCATGCTTTGTAGAGATGAAACGTCTGCTGCCGTACCTCGCTGATCCTGCAGCTGACTCCAGCTCTCACAGAAACTGTGATTCACAAGGCTTCTACTCTTTACCACAGTGGTCCCTACAATCCTTTCTAAAGGACTGCAAGAGAAATGTAGTTGAAGTTATTGCAACCATAACCTGTGCATACCACCACCTACATCCAGAAGGACCTTTTGTTTGGTTGGTTTTGCTTTTTTACATGGATTCTGGGGGCACCTCACAGTAGAGCAGTTGCCTTTCCTGATTTCCTTCTGTCTCCTCCTTGTCAGTCTCTATGAACATTTTCTGTAGAAATTACCCTACTCTGAAGTGAACAGATTGCTGTGAGGACGCACTTGTTTTTGCAAGCACTCTCTACTTCATGCAAAAATGCGGGATGGTGAATGGACCAGGATGCAAGATCTAAGCACTGACAAATACACCCCCAGATGTACCTGATGCTATATGAGTTATGGGCATATTTACCTAAATACAGGTTTTGGCCCCAAAGCTTAGTCACTGAAATTAATTTTTGAGGTGTCTGGGAATGCTATAAAATTACAGCTTTTTTTTTTAAAGTCAATGCCACTGAAATTGTAACTATAAAATGCAGTAGAAAAATCAAACCACCCAATGGAGGACTCTCTGCCCTGTCTGTGTGAAAGACAACTTAGTAAAATGAATATATTCCATAACAGCAGTTAAAAATAGGGGTGGGTTTTTTTCATTTCCTTTGGAAAGTGAAAGCAACCTGAGGTAGGTACTGGCAAGTATGAGTCCTAAGTTGTTTCCCTCCGAAACTTCTGTTTGGCTCTGATTAATTCCTCTTTTAGGATCATGAAGACTCTATTTCCATTTGGTTTTTATTTCTTCTTGAAACAGATAGTTTCATACCACAGCCTTCATTCGCATAAGTAGTTGAATCCGTGAGGTTATTTTTATTAGTATAGCCTGCAGGTTAGACTCTTAAAACAGAATATAACCAAATTAATCATAGCTCAAAAAATTACAATTTTCATATGCTTAGCATAGTATTTTATAGAAAAATCTTCTTGTATTCTTTCTATTAATGCAAAACTTCAGATAGATACTGATCAGCTGACTAATACTTAGAAGTCTAGGTTATTCTCCAGGTCAAGATTCTTGTCAAATACAGTGTCATAAGAACTTATTTCCTTGATCATATATTGTAAGCTGTAAATATATTCTATTCCATGTAGTACTAGAAATAATTGATAAGAGTTCTGTCATATTTCCTTCATGTGTTTAAAAATGTTCTTATGTGCTCAAATTATGACGATATTTTGTGTTTTATTTGGAGGTGTTTAGGTTGTTTGTTTCTTAAATGTTTAATGGCAAGTTGAAGACAACTTTTCAATGTTATAAAAAAGTGACAAGGAAATAACTTTGAAAGTTCACAAAGAGGTTATAAAGAATATATAAAAATGTAAAATGTTGTAATAAGATTTATAGTCATTTGCTGAAAGCATTTAAATATATTGACCCTTTTGTTAGTATAGGAGTTTTATTATTAAGTGAATACATGCTTGATTTTAATTGCTTCTTTCATGTAAGAGTGATTTTATGAACTTGAGCTTATAATGATTAACTGAAATCTTACATATGATGGGCAGTTGAGATAAACTTAAATTTAGATGAAAGAAAGGTGAACCCATTTGTGATATAAACAGGGACATAAACCAGATGATACTGATTATATCGGTGGGTGTAGAGCTAAGCCATGTTCTGGGAGTGACACCACACAGATTGCAGGGCAGGTTTTCTTCTAGCTCAGATTGTTGGGAGCCCAAACCAAATATTTACATCACTGAGCTCAGCAAGAATAAGCCAGCAGACCAATGGCCTTTATTAACATAGATTCTTCGAAAGACACAAAGAGCACCATCGCAGGAGTGGTCAGACAGCAAAGTCCAGATCCCTGAACTCTGCTCCTGGCTCCGTATGTGTTATTGAATATCTCAGTGCTTCTAGTTTCCATTTATGAAATGAGACTAATATTTATTTACTTTTTTCAAACACTTCGAGATCCAGAATTGCTTGATATTAATAAGCTGTTTTCAAGCCAAGCTCTGGCAAATCTCCTTTGTACTTCTGGCATGGGAGTCACTCTGGCAAGGAAGAGAGGTTGGGGTGACCTGATGTACCCTTGTAGTACAGAGGGAGCTCAGGATTGCTTTGCTGTCCACCAATACAGACATAGTATTTAGTGCAGAGCAGTTCTGAGGCAGCCGGGAGCAAGACTGAGGGCCTTTTAAGACACTAGGGGCAAAAGGAGCATACCCTCCCCATTGCTGCATGCAACGGCGGGGCTGTAGGTGGGCAGTGGGGTCCCTACCTGCCTGCTCTGCTCAGGAGAGGGCACCTCCCCAGGCCAAGGGGTTGAAGAAGATGCAGGTGAGAAATGCGGTCAGTTAAATGAAGGTGAAATACTGGAGACTGCCAGGCAGACTCTTTTGGTAAAGGTTGTGCTGCATGCAGGGTTTGTTCATAACAAACTGGGCTGCAGCCACCCTGTGAAAGTAAATGCCTGTCCCCTCACAAGAGTTTCCTGCTCCCTTTGAGAAGCTTTGCATAGCACCAGTTGCCACAGATGCTGAATGGCTCCCCAAAGTTATGAGACTTGTCTTTTAAACCTGGTCATTTCTTAACCTTTTTTGGGCCCTGACTAGGCTTCTTCGTACACATCGCTCCTTAAAGCCCAGTGAGACACTCAGGGGCCTTACATGCCCTTGTACCTCAAGGAAAAATGTACAGAGATCATGACAGTGGGAGCATTTGACTTTATGTGGTTCCCTCCCACCCCCAACTATTTCATACTTCTGGGCTGCTCGGACCATGGCTGCTGCTGAGTTTGAGCTCTCCTTTCTGTTTCAGTGTTGTTCAGTGGAGGCAGAGCAACTCAAGTAGCCACTAATGCAGATCCTCTGATAAAAGGCATTATGGAAATACAAAAGACGATACTGTTAATGTACTTAAATATCGGTACTGTTCAAAGTCTCACACAATAAAGGAAATAATTTGTAATTCTTGTTTCTCTTTTCCACAAAATAACAATCTTCCGTTACAGTGGAAATATTAATTAAATTGAAAGTTAAATTGCTTCTGTTGCATAGCCCCATTTTCTAATTCAAAACTTTAAATAGTGGCAGTAGGATCATTCTACAATAACAGGCCAATATGATGTCAAAGGGAACATTACTTTTCCTGGCTGTTGTATAGGAGTGAAGAAAAACAGCAAGAACTTGTTTACATGCAAATGTCATCTGTATAAGAAGCAGGGAAGTGCTCTAAAGAGAAGATATTATTACAAAGGCATAATTTTCCAGAGGCAGAAAAAACAGAGGAAACATTTTATGGTCATTGGCAGTCTCTCCATAAATCTGTACCATCAGGCATGTTGTGAGGTTGGCATGTATACTGGTCTAAAAAAAGCCTGAGACCCTCAGCCCGGAGACTAAGAAGAAGGGAAAATGCAAGCAATGTGTCAAAGAATTTGCCGTCTGTGCTGAGCAGAAACCAGATGTTTTTGCTAGTAATTATTATTATGATAATTCATTTAAGTAGGAATAAAATAGGGCATGATTGTTTACTGCAGCCTGTTTTCCCTAGACAGGCTGGGAAATGAGAAAAAAATCTCAGAGGTTTTACTCCTGGTTAAATGAATAATTTTTTCATTTAACCAGGAATAAATATGGCAACAAAAATAGTTTTCATACATATTGCACAGTAACTGTGAATAGACATCACATACTTTTTTCTTCTAGGAAGTCATGAGGCTGTTGAGGAATGTTAGGGAAGGTCACTTTGAATTTATTTTTTTTACAGATCTTGCCTCCTGCTGAAATGGGAGCTGAACAGCGGAAAAACTGGAATGTCCAAAGACTGGCAAAGAATTAGGACCTTGGCAGGTCTTGGTGGTCATTTCAGGTGAGCATCATCTGTTGCGAATGGATAGTGCAGGAAAGACTGTTGTGAACCAGGCCTCTGTAGGTTATTGCAGGATATCCATTGGACTTTGCTCTAGCATCTCTTACAAGTGCTGATTTCACATCTGTACAAAAGTTTAGGATTATTAAATCTGTCTCAGTTCCTGGTGTTTGATTAGGAGCTCTTAGTAAGCAGAAAGTAATTTTTTCCCTCCTCCGTATTCCCACAGGATATAAATAGCTACTGGTGGATTTTTTATATAGGTTAGAGAATAGTGTCAACGAAGTGCTCAGCAAATATAAATCTGGTTGATCTGTTTAGTCTGAGAAGAAAAAGTATAGTTTTCAGCTGCTATCCCTTCTGCAAGCATTAAGTTGGAAGCTTTGAGAGAGTTAAATAAGTCCTATAGAAAAATTAAAATCCAAACAGAGTCTAGAGGAGTTTAATCGAGCAAGTGCATTATTGGGAGTGTCTCTGATGGTGAGGGTTAATTTATCACCCTGAATCCAATCACTTTATAAAAAGCCAGCGTGGGTTTCATTTACTTTGATGAGGTTTATTGCAAGATTCCAGAAAATCAATTTTACTGTGAGTCATATTAAACCCAAGAGAATATAAACACTATATGTACTACACATAACTTTTTGTTATTGCTTACTGGATCACTGGGGAAATTATATGTTTACCATGAAGAAGGGTTATGGCTACATTCGTTGTCTTGGGTAACTCCCAGCCTGCCCATCGTAGTGAAATAAAACAAAATGGTAGAGTTCAGAATCAGCACTTAACTTGTCTTCGTATAGCCTGAGGTATAGAAACACTCAGCAGTACTGACTTGATTTTCCAAAGGGCTTTAAATAACTGTTATGTTATATACTATCACTTTGTTCTTTCGCAAACAGATGGTAAATGGAGGCAACACATATGCTGCTGCTGATTGACCAAGCCCAGGCAATTCTTGCTCCCAGAGCTTCTTGGGATATAAAGGCAGAACTGACAGGCAGTTAACTTGGAAATGGTCAAGTTTGATCTGCTGGTTAGGGACTTTGAAGAAAATTTGCAGTTTGCAGGAATTTCTATTGTGTTTACTCTCTTTCTGTCTTCCGTCCCTATCTGTTTTACATACTTTTTGAATTTTATGTGAATTAAAAAACAATAGGAAAGTAATTTTGCACAACAAGATTATGTTCCCTCTGGCGATAGCAGGTTAGAAACTCATTTGGGGTTGCGCTGAATAGATGGTTTCCTGTTTTACAGTTTTGTAGATATCAGTAAGGTCATAACATCTTTCAATTATTGGTGATTTTTTTTCTCCTTATCAGGCCTTCCAGATGATGACATACTACTTATGTTGAAGCTGGCATAATGGACTAAAATTAGTGGGTTTTACATGAGGAAGCTTAGATTGCAAATAAATATACAGAAGTCATTTCCCATATAAAAAGGCATTAGAATTCAGGAAAGTATCTTTTAAAATCAGGTGGCTTTAGCCTGTTTCATGGTGATTTTCTTTCTTTTTTTTCCCCAGTGTCGGGTTCTGTTGTACTGTGACAGGAAATGAGCAGCTCTCTGTGGCTTCGGTGGCTAAAGTGAAAGAGCAGAACAATACATCTATCTGTCTATCTATCTATATTTCTCCATGTGAGTTTCTTAAGAACTAAGATGGGATATCCGAAAAGTTCTAAATGTAGTTAAATACTCAGTTCTGTCTAGTTTTCGAGGGAAACGGAGAGCCTAATGCCCTTTTTAACTTTTGAGATTTCTTCCCTAAGATGTAATGCATGTTACTGATCGTAGTTTTATTTGCACATTGTATTTGGTAGGGTTGTAATCCAAAAGCTCTTGGTTGGGCCAAACTCCCTGTGAAATATGTGTGGAGTAAGAGAAGAAAGAAGTGAGACGTAGCCATTATTTAAAAGTATAAAGTCTATTACTGTTTATAGATGGTTGTAAAAATATTGTAACAATAAATAAGGAAAAACAATGGGAAAACATTCTTCCAAAATACTTATCTTAAAATTCCTTCTGATACGTATGTTTATTTGGTGTTTCCAAGGGGTTGCATATGTATGAGTTGGAAGAACAATTAACGAAATTTGATTCACAGCAATATTGTCAGTAATCTTGTTGTCTCTGTGTGTGAAAAAAGTTAGTGTTTAATGATCTCTTCTATTAAAATTTCATATGATGAAATTTTTAAAAATCAGATGACAGACTGTAAGTATAACACACAAATTCAGTAAAAGAATAATTATCATGGAGCTTACCAGTTAGCACTCTTGTTGCCACTCTTCTCCTTCCTTGTCTCTTGTATGTTGTATTTTCAAGTGTGAGCTCTTCAAGTCTTGGCTCTTTCTTTCAACGCTATCTTGCGATTGTTTTTATTATGCAACTGAGTAAAAGTGTGAAAACATACAAGAGTGGTTAAAAAGGAATGAGCACTTGTTCTTATTTTGTGTTGTTCTTTTGAATCTAGTCACTGGGACTTTGATGCAGAGTGAATTTCAGAAAAAGGATGTGGATTTGTCATGGGCAACCCTGGATTTAGTTTTGATTTTGCAAATCCAGGGTAGGGTGTGTGGCTTTGTATTCTGAACTGCTGAGTTCATTTCAGATTAGATTTAGCTGTGGAAGGGAAATCAGGCTGAAATACCAATAGTTTTGAATATCCTATCCACAAAATTTCTTGTATTCTTTAAAGATGCGGTTTTTCTTTGTATACAGAGCATTTGAGCAAGTACAAACTAGCCTAGAGCTGGTGAATAGAGCAGAAGATGCTGTCTGAATCTGGAGCTTGACTATGCCCCACTCAGATGTATTTCTGAGAGTACAGCATGTGGCTGGGGGGATGTCAGTATCTTCAGCAAATGAACAAAAACATGAGAACCTAACACCACACATATTATAGACGCTTTGGTATCGATATCTATACATATCTGTTTAATTTCTAAAGACTACTTTGTATGCATGTGGATGTCATATACCACGCACAACAGAATAGTAAAAATCTTTAGTTTTTGTAAAGTATTTTGTTCTTTCCTTCATTCTTTTCTTTGTATCTGTGCACCAAGGAACTAAATTATGCTTCAGTAGCTAAACAAATTATGCAAAATTATACACCATGAATACTTTATATTCCAGAACCCTGAAGCAAGGCCTTTCAATGGCTTTATGTCTCCAGCAACCTGTGTCATACCCAGATGAATTCCACAACTGATAAGTCCCCCTTCTTCCTAAAATTTTACTCAGTTCTTTATTTCATTTTTTTCTTTGCGTTTGTCAGTGATTATTAATAGGAATGTCTCAAGGGTTTTATTGTATGTAAGAAAATGGAAGTTAGTGCAGTCAGCCTTCTTTCTACTACTTCATGAGGCAGGCAAGTTATTCCCTTTATAATTCTGAATTTATTTAAAATTTCATAGAATCATATAAAGAAAGTAATGTGGCAAAAAGTTTAAAAAACTAGCTAGACCACATTTCATCTGATTGTGGACTGCACCTACTCTGATCTATCTTTGTTTTAGGTTTTTTGTGGTATGCCAAAGTTTATTTCCTTAGAAATATATTTCCCCTTTTTCTATAAGACTTTAATGACAAAATAATGCAGACTTGTATAGGACAGACTGTAGCTATGGTGCACTGGAAAATGAGAGCAGTTTATAGAAAATATTTGGAATTTTTCATTATTTAACTAGTTTTAATTAATGATCTTGTCCTGTTTCAATTTAATACTAAGGAGCTGGCATCTTGAGATCACATGCATCTGCCCCTGAAGTGGCTGGCAAAACAGAAATCTTGTAATTATAACTTAACAAGGATTCTTTGGCACTGCTTACTGGTTCCTGGGATGCAGAGCCTGTGAGTTAATGCCATAATTTTGACTCCAAGTGGCACTGAAACAGGGGATGTGGGTACATTTCAGTGTGCTCATTAATCTTCAGTGTGTTCCAATAACTACATATCATATATTGGTGAATGCTGGAGTAGGAGTGTAATTTTGGGGTGTAAAGTGTACTATTTACTATTCATTTAATACCACTAACTTTTCAAGAACATGACTCATACAAAGTCTCTACTAACTCATCCAAAGAATCTCAGCTTACTCTTGAAAACAGTTTTGGGGGTAGTGTACCTGTTTTCTGTCCATCCCATCCATTCCATGCCTTTTGTTAATGCCAATGTAGTTCAACATAAGGTGAAATTTGTCAGTTACAATAAAAATATTCATTGCCACAGGTAATGCTAATATATTAAAACATTTATGCTTTTATGTCATTCCTACCGTTTTAATATTTTAGTATTAATCTGTTTGTCCTCTTTTACAGTTGAAATTCCCAGTTCCCAGTGACAGGACGAGGGGCAACGGGCACAAGTTGGAACATAGGAAGTTCCATTCAAACATAAGGAAAAACTTCTTTACAGTGAGGGTGACAGAGCACTGGAACAGGCTGCCCAGGGAGGTTGTGGAGTCCCCTTCTCTGGGGATTTTCAAGACCCGCCTGGATGCAGTCCTGAGTAATGTGCTCTAGGCAATCCTGCGTCAGCAGGGGAGTTGGACTAGATGATCTCTAGAGGTCCCTTCCAACTCTAAAAATTCCGTGATTCTGTGATTCCATGAAATTGAATGTGCCGTTACAGACAACACAGTTGATGACAGAGGTCCCTGTTTTGACAGATATTTGGGAATTTATTTGTTTTAGGTATATACTGAAACACTTTCTTTAGCTGGAGCTGTAAGCAGTAGCTATATGCTGGGATGTCTCTGGCTCATACCTGCTCCTATGGGTATTCACCACAGGTATGGTCCATGCCAGTCAATTAGAAAACACTGCATAGCTGCAGTATTCTTAGATTTGGTCACCTTCTTTTGGCAAAATTTGCAAGGATTGTTACCCAAGTGAAATGTGTATTATTGTTACTGTCTGCTGGCCATCAGGAATAGTACTATTCAAAAATTAGTTAGCCTGTGTTACTAGGTAAACAATAAACAATATATATAACTGTCTCTTACTGCTTAACACATTGTGTACGCATATCAGTTTAGAATCCAGTATATTTATAGAAAGGAGGAACAACATATTTTGTTTTCATTTTACAGAATGAATCTATGTTAACGAAAAAGTGTGTAGCTCAAAAGTCTTTCTATAAAAATGGTCTGATTGTGCATTTTTCTTTTAGCATTTTAGTGATGTTATGGCTTAGGTTTGACTATTGAGTGTTTCAGAGAACATAAAAAATAGAATTTATATTGTTCATTATTTTTACAGCTCAGTGGAAAGTGCAAATAACATTCATAAAACATAGATGGCCAAATAAAATTATAAAATATTATTGATGAATTAACCTGAGATCCTGATCATATGAATGCAATGTTTGTTTTTTACTACAGGATGTGAATTTAGACTGAGAAAACACAATGCTAATATTACAATCTCCTGATGATTTTATGTTATTTTGCCTTTTAAAATGGCTTTTACATTGAAATATGGAATGGTCACTAATGTCGTAACTGATCCCATATACAGGATACCAGATTGGAGGAATACTACCTCTAGACTCATATAAAATGAAAAATCAGATGAAGAAAATTCTGTTTAAACAGTTCTAAATACAGGACCTTATTGAAGAGAGAAATTAAATGCAATGTTTTTAAGAGGGAGCCTCTGGCTTAGCATGTGTAATAGAAGGTGTAAGGATAGTGTATGTATTTTAAGTGAGAAATATTGAACGCTTAACGTACATACTTGAAAAAGCAAATTGCAATGTCCTGTCCTTTACATACTTACAAATGCAGTATTTATTTGTGTAAATTAAATAAATATTTCAGAGGAAGGAAAAATGTGCACAACTTGATTCAGAGGAATTTTACAACAGAAAAGTGAGATTTTGAACAGCTTTTAATAAAATAGTTCATGTATTGGTTGCTTTTTTGATGGACTTTTTTAGTAACATTTAAGTATGAGCCAGTTGGAACAGCACACACAGCTGTAGGAAAATAATGCAAATTTTGACATTTGAGGTTCAGTAAGTTGAAGCTTTGTTAACTTTTATACCAAAAAGCTAGTATTTTGTTGTAAGCAAGCAGTGGAATTAAGGAGACTATGCACTGACCCTTAAAGTGAAGTAAGTCAGGGGATGTTTGGTTTTCCTGAAGCCCAAGCGTTTAAGCCAACTGACAATTACTTACTCTTCTTCTGAAGAGAACTACTCCTACATTTATAAAAACTTTTTTTTCTCTGTCTTTCCCACACTATATCTTTCATATATTAGACCCAAGATGTTCAGAGGCATGTAAAACAAATAGATGCCCAACTCCTGTTGGAATCCGATGGAAGTTCAATATCTTCCTCCTTTGAAAATCCCAGCCGATGTGATCAATGTATCTTTATTTTAACCTTCGGCATTGTTATTAATTGTAACACAAAAACTTCAACAAATACACAGTCAGGGAATGTAACTTAGATGAGGAGGAGTTTGGGTATTTGAAGGAGGATGATTAAATGGTCTGAATTAGGCTGTGAAACATATTCTGGCTGTGGGAGGATAGAATTTGGCAAGAACGGGTTGGCAGGACAGAGCTTGATTCTGACTTCTCCTGTGATTCAACTTTATACCAGAGTGGGGGGAAAAAAACTTGAAGAATGCCTGTGAGGATCAGGGAGGAATGAATACCTGCTCAGGGAAGAGGATTTCAGTTTGTCACTGTCACTCACCTTTTTGACCTATGTGGAAACAGGTGGAGAGATAGGAAGAAAGATTATCATCTAGATGGATTTATTAACAGCTGTAATATAGAGGCTCTTAAGAGAGAGATTTGCTAAGATATACTTGTGCTACAATTCTTCTAGGTATCCTAAAGGAACTGAACATGTAATAAAATCCTTTTGAATGTAGATCATTGGAACTTGGGTTCACTCATAAGTTACTAAGTTCAAACCAAAATCAATGTATTCAGTGATAATTATGCATTAATGATGTGTTCTAGGGAACTCAGGTGCTCGAGCAGTTATTCTAAGCCTCTTTCTTTTTCTTCTTGAGATAGCAGTATAGGTCTATTTTTAGACTATGTTCTTGTTAACTCGAATTTAAACGGCTCCAGTCCACCCTAGCATCAAAATGAACACTTGTATGTATTTGATACATGTAAGATCTCTTCTTGTCTTTTGAGGTGCTAATGTGTGGTTCTTTGAATGGTCTTTTCTAGCTCAAGAGACAGCAATGTGTAAGGAATCGTGGCATTTGAGATTTACTACCAGTACCATTTAACACTGATTCAGCATTTAAAACTGCCCAGCTTCACCATCTTGAGTTTAATATTCTGTTATATGAGGTTTTTATTTGTAGTGAGAAATCAAACAAAAATTTCTTACAGATGTGGAATGCCAAGACAGGTTTCCTCTTTCACCTTTTTCTTCTGAAGCTCTAAGAAGGGACTGGTGAAGACAGTGTGAGGAAGCATAGCAGAGCTGGAGGCTCCCCTTGGTCAGGCAGACCTCCTTTTAGGAAGTTGCTAACCCATATGGTACACTTGGGATAGCTAAATTCCAGCACCTAAATGTGTGGAATTGTAGGAAGAATCTGATTTCCAGTCTTTAAGGATGGGGCAACTCACAGAAGTCTCTAGATCTGTCACTCCCCAAGGTCATCCATTTCCTATAGCATCTCACTATAGAAGGAAAGATCTGAGCTGAAATTCTTAGTAAAGAAATCATAGGATAAGATGCCTCCAGATCATTTCAGAAAGCTTTCTTCCTCCCCAGCTCCCACAGAAATTCAGCTCTGCTACCAAGTTGAATGTTGGACTGGTTTTCAGTCAGGAGAGTTGGAAGGACTGGGGGTGACTGGTCAAGGATGTGTCAGAGGGATGAAGCAGCTGTACTCTGGGAGTTCTTTTAAATTTGGAATCCAGTAATAAGCCTTTTATAGTGAGACTTTGCTGTTGCTCACGTGACATGTTGGAGGACGAGGTGTGTCCTGAAAGGCAGAAGTACTTGATTTCATGTAAATGGTGAAAGAATTTTGCCTGTGAGGCACAACACTTGTACAGAATGCAAATTAACTTCAAACAGAAATAATTCATGGTTCTGAGGAAAAATAACATAATTGTTGTTATAACCATGTTTATGAAATGCTAAACTTTAACACACAGCAATCAGCCAAAGCTATAAGGCACTGTAAAAGACTGCACACTTAATAATTGTAAATGTTACACGAGTGTGAGTCGCTTGATTAAATTTATTAGAAATGTGTTACGAGCATTTTAAGAAATAAAGCATTTATCACAAAATGATGATTTCTTCACTTAAGCTCATTAGGAAATCACACATCAATTCATGCATAATTACAGGGGAATTTCTGCCACTCAGTACAAATCATTACCACATTAGCTAAAGTTGACTTAATTTATCTGTGATTTGGAAAAGGTGGTATCTAAATAGGGAAATTAGCTTATACAGAGGATGAAACTATCAACATCATCACAAAGGACTTAGCCTCCTCTTATTTATTAGACAAAGATGCACCTTTTAACTCTTTTGTATGTAAAGCTTGTACTTTTCAATGAGCTCTAAAGCTTTTCTTTCCATGTCAGAATCCCATATTATGGATCCAGTGCCAGGTACTTAATGAATCGTTGATAGTCAAGGCACGTATACTTGCGCCAGACATACTCATTGTTTTTAATGATCATTGCAGTTTGAGATTGAATTAAAAGGGTTTGGGGGAGGCTGGGAGATGGGGAAGGAACAAGTTTTGCAAGTGCTAGTAAGCTAGTCCCGCAGCAGCAGAGCAGAAAATGAGCATTCTGCCAACACCCGCAGGATTTATGCTGCACTGTGTTTACATTCCCGCAATGTTGACGGTGGACATAGCTCTCCCGTGGCCTGTTGCACTTTCTTTATTCCCCAAACTTTGCATAAGTTTGAGGACGGTGTGTAATTGATAGCATCCAAGCTAAAGGTGTGACTGCTCACCAGGTGTTTCTTTTACAGATAGTTTGCATGTTTTCTGTTTGTTAGTTCACAAATACTTTTGTGAAGGGGTAAGTCAGGCTCAGAATAATTAGGCTGTGTGGTCATCTGCCCAGAAGGCATGTAGAAATGTGGTTGGTGAGACTCAGGCCTTTATATTTATGAAGAAATTGCCCTGTAACTTTACAGCCTTTCATTATGTGAGGCATAACTTAGTTCAAGCATTTCCCTATTCTGTATTCAAGTGCTGTATCATTCTTACTATTAGAAAGTATTTATGTCACAGTTATTGACTCTAATTAGAAGGTTTTTTTGTCTTTTTTAATCTGAGGCATTTCTGTAATATGCCTTACGGTTATATCTCAAGCAGTCGCATTGGCACCTTGCACGAAACAATGGGCTGTGCATGGAGAAGTGAAGGAAGGCAGATGAAGAAAGGATGAGCGAAGTCAGATTCTTTCTAAATTGGCTTCACTGTCAGAAGTAATGTACCTGGCAATGCACTCTCAGTTTTGTAGTGAAGTACTGATACTTTGTTTTCAGCAGCCCTCCTGAGGGGTTCTTATGTGTCCTTTGTTGGGGGTCTTTTGTATAAGCTCAGGATCTGCAAGTTGAAAGTTACGCTCCTCCTTCCACATTAGTACCTCACATTTATAGACTGAAGCATTGTTTCCTGTTTCTTTCTGAATTTATCTCCCTGGCAACGTGAGCCACTTGTGATTCTTTTGCTAGTAACTTTTTACTTCATCGATGGGCTTGAATACAATTTTAAGGGCTATAATTTTCTGACTAAGATGTAATGTTGAATCATATGCAGTAAATTAATAATTTTCAGTGGCATTAGCACATTTTCATGTTGTTTTTCACATCCTTTAGTAAGGTAGGATGTGAGGTTGCGTGAGTTGGCTGTGCCAATGAAATGGCTTGCTACTGCCAAAAGGGGTAATCCTGCTCCCTCCTCCTTTCTTGTTCCTGTCTGACCCTTTGTTGAGCTGACTCGACATACTAAACCGACAGAGAAATGTTCACTTTTTTAAAAAGAGAAAATGCTTTCCTACCAGTGTTGCAAGTTGAAAAGCTTCTTGAGAAGTCCACCGATTTCAGTGCCTTTGAATTAATGGATTGGTTCAGGCGTCTTAAGAAACCTCACGTATATAGTCACAATGTCTTTTGAATGTGTTTTAACAATCTTTTTTTTTTTTACTATTGTTCCTCATTCTTATGATAAATAATAATTTCATATAAGAATGTTGATTGCCATTGACATAGATGAATATTTTATAAAATAAAGTAAATTTGACAAGAAATTTGCCACTTCCACTTTTAAGAACTGTAAAGTATCCACATACATCCTAAATTTATAAGCAAATAATTATATCATAGCATCTTGTTCATTCACACATTGTCTATCCATGTAAAAACAAAGGTTAGAGAAGGGCTTCTTAATTTGTGCAGCTCTTAAAGCTTTTAGAGAATTTTCTTTCTTTAATCTTGGAATAGTCATTTGTAACCAAATTAGTGATTTGATATACTGAATGAATTAGGTTCTTAACCTCATTGCATATAAAACTCATGCTGTATGCAGAATTCATGTGTTCAGCTTTCATTGCTACTGGAATTTCAAGTTCATTTTGATTAATCTTGAAGTAGGCATTGCATCCTAGGTAGGAGGCAGTATATTTGACAAAAGAATGCCAACTTTGGCACTGGATGAAGACATTGTAATGATAAAAAAGAAGAGGGGGGGGAGAAATCCAAGAAACCAATCTGAGCAACCATTCTACTGCGGTGACAGCAGCAGTTTAGTACATTGTATCAAAATGAATGGGCTTTGCATAATTGATTTCAACATACTAGTAGCCTCAGGTCTAAGCTGCTCTAACCCAGAATTTATTAGCCATGCTACAAAGACAGGAGAAAACTCTGCAATCTGCTACAGGGGAGGTAAAGAATAGCATTGCTATTAGAGTAAAAGCTTTAAAAGTAGGACAGAGCTACTAAGAGAAAGCCCATTTGTGTATTTATTGGGGTTATTCTGTTCATCTCATTCAAATATCATAAAAAGCTATTTTAAAATCTTTGTGCAATACCAAATACTGAGAATTAAACTCTTACTACTCAGTAGGTTTTATTACCTAATTCAAATGGCATCCCTGTGCAAGGATAATAGCTGTGTTGTGAGATCTCTTGTAACTGGGATGCATTTTGAATAATCTCAGCAAAAATACAGATGCAAAAATAAGTAAGATGCTCTTATGGGATCCACTTTACTTGCTTTTTGTTGCACATTCACACACTTACGGATACTAGATTTATTTAATAATGTTCTGCTCTGCTGTGAATCAACAAGTGTGTTTCCTGGAGCTTCCTAAAGAGATGAGGATTATGCGCATCACAGAAGCACATATAACTGTATTACAGAACGTGAAAACACGAATAGTTGGATGTAAACAAATGGTGTTGAACAAATGAGAATATGTAATTTTAATGTCCTGTTTCCTTGAAGAACTGTAAAAGTATGTTACTGCATGTTGTCTGGTTTGCTTTGGCTCTTCTGGATAGGTACTTGTCAGTGTAGGGAGAGACTGGATTCGTGCAACAGACTCTTGAGAGTAGAGTGATGTATTTGATAGAGGGAAAAATAGATTCATTTTTTTTACTAGAATCAAAGATAGGTAGTTGCAGGTGAAAGACTGGGAAATGAGATTTGAATGAACTAATGTGTTCAGTGTCAGGATTCCCAGGCTATTAGACTTCTTCTTTAGAAGACCATGACAAAGCTCTTCATTAGTGCTCGTTACGCTTCATCCAGCAATGTGAAATATTGACAGTGGCTCCTTTAAACATGAGTATTCTGCATAGATCAGCATCAAGCACCTTAATTATGCCCTTGCTCATATAAGGAGCTAAATGGTATTAAGAAGAATATTGTACATTTATCAGTGGTGGTAGTGTTTATTTTGAGTGGATTCAGTGCTGTGATTGACTGAATGAGGTTCGGTACTCTATAATTAGCAGACTTTATAACCTATTTTTAAAAAGTTTGACTAAGGAAAGTTTGAGTAAATAGAATTCCATGTTACTAGAAATGTTTTATTCATTTATTTTTTAATTTGCACTATTTTCACAGAATCTTCATAACCTTGACAGAACTGTAGAGGTTGCTGAAATGTCCTATATTGTTGAAACAGAGACTACCTCAGAAAGACAATGACGTGACTCTTTGGTCATTTTTGTTCGGTCTTAGGCTACCTAAGCTTGTGACATCCCTCACAACAGAGAATTATGAATAGGTTCAGGTGGCCCATTCGAGTGGACGTATTGATCTATAGGACCCATTTTTAAGTATCTTTTCTGTTCTGGTAAAGCCATCAATTTGTTTCAGAGCTTGAATCATGATTTTTGAGATTTATGCTGACATTGTTGAAGGGGAATAATATAGACCAGGTTGTAACTGCTTTAAAAATATTCTGATACTGTTCTTGAGAATGTCTGGCAGAGCCCATCAGGAAAAAATTGTGTAGCAGTTCAGCTCTGCCTTGCACAGCAGGATTGTCTGATAGTTGGGGGAAATCACTGTTAATAGTAATAATAATAATAGTAACAATAATAATAATAATATGAAGGTACTAGATGTCTGGTTGGAAACAGCAGGAGGTCTGCCAACTTTTTTTGCTTGTTTGCAAAGAAATCTAAGATAGATTTAATACTTTTTCACAATAAAGTAAACATGAATGGAAATTTTGGGTTAGTGTAACATGCCTTTTCCATTAGAGAAGCCTTTTCAAATGTTGGTGAAAAAACTCACAATTCCAGTAATTCTTGATGTGGAATTCTTGCTCTGTGAAGTCCTGGCTGATAAAGGTCAGTATGTGATATACACAGATAATTTCTAAAATTGTTTTCACATCTTTTCTCTGAAGTTTGTCCCTCAGAAGAGGAGACAAGCAAAATAATCAGGTTCAGTTTTAAATTGCAGAAGCCAATTGTGCACTGTTTTGAGCACCATCAAATCATACTAACATCAGTGGGGAGCCAAGAATCCTCAAAATGAGTGGTCGCAGGAACATTGAACAAGAAGGAAACATACGCTTATTTAATTCCTTTCTGTTTCAAGTGGCTTGCAATATTTGCCCACATACAGACATCTTTAACAGTTTCATCTTGGTGAAACAGTCTTCCAAATAACCCTTTTCAAATATTTTGAAGAAACATGGGAGGACAAATACAGAGAATCTTTGATATGAATCACAATCTGTGCCTTCTTGCATAGCTGGTCATCGGACCTGTTTAATGACCTAGTAGGCTGGCCTGCAGTCCCCCAGCAGAGCAAAATAGTACTGACATAAAACGATGGGTGATGTTTACAGTAGCTGTGTGGCAAGAATGTGAAGAAAGAAATTAAGAAGCTGAGTGTGTATGTGCTAATTATGAATGAACATTGTGTAATCTGGTGCTTTGAGTTATAGAGACCTCATTTTAAATTGTATACAACTTTTCAAATTACAAGCATTTGGGGTGAACTTCTTCAAGCCAAGTATCTGCATTGTGGGAGGGTTTTGAGTAAGCTTGTCCATTTCTGAGAACGAGTTTAAGGAGTAAAGATGTTTTGCCTATCTTGAAATAAATACATACCTGTTTTGCTTTTGAAGCTCTAGTCTGTTTTCAAGCAGAGACTTGAAATTTGTCAGGGCATCCATCCAAGTCTACATTTAGCTATGTTAAGTTCTCCATTTTTGGTCAATTTGTGAGCCTCTGAAAATCTAAGCTATCTTACGCAGCAGGCAGACTTGTCAGAACCTAATGCCTGAGTTCAAGATTTGCAAAGGTGTTCAGTCTTCTGATGAGCTGTCGATTTGGGGGGTGGGGAAGTAGACATTTAGGTACGAGCTGTAAGCCTAAATATGTTTGTGCACATTGCTCTAGGACTCTGAAGATTCTGTCTCCACGCAGCATGTCCTGTCCCTTCAGGTATTTTTGATGCCCACTCAACTGAACACACTTTGTCCTAGGGCTTTGGGGTCTGGATTGGTTGGTCTCTGTTTAATCTTTTCCCGTTGCAGCAGTGTGCAGTGCCAGGACTGATTTTCCCCTTGTCTTCTCAGAGCTGTTGCCGTTGCAGCCTGAAGGAAAGCTGGCATGACTGCATGTGGAGGGGAGGGGAGGTTGGGTGCAGGAACCCCAGGAGGGGC
>VYXH01008830.1:65336-104134 GCA_013397275.1 Burhinus bistriatus
TGTAGGCAGGAGAGGGTTTGGAGGAGTAGAGGCAGAGGAGGGAGGACTGTTGCGTGGGAGAAGAGATAGCAGGCGGGGTGAGGGTAAGCCGAGCTGAGGTTGAACAGAGCCAAGGGAATGGGAGGGCAGGAGCAAGCAACATGGTTGCAATAGGAAAAAAGGAGCAGGAGCTGAAGCGGGTGGGTGTGAATGGAATAGAGGGAAAGGACAGGAATTGTGGCCTGGGGTACCAGGTTTTTTCTCAGCAAGTAGAAATTCGAGAATGAAAGAAAACCAGAATTACGCTTGCTTGGGGACATCTCTCATGTGCATGTTAAATATTAATTTAATGGTATATTTGTAAATGTGCCTCTGTTAAGAGTGTAGGATCTTTGGGCCTCTGATCCTGCTTGATTGTGATTGCTGAAATATTGCGTATATTTTTGGCATGCTAGTGTTTTTATTCTGTGAGAATAAATATGCAATCATTACCATTTCCTAGTTGCATTACAGTATTACATCTTAGTAGTTTTACTGAATCTCTCTCCTATTCATTCTTTTTGGTATTTAGGTGTGAGGCTCTTTGTGCAGACCTGCAACAGTGGGCTTTCATAGGTGTTTTTGTTTCTGCTAGACATGATAGCTGTAATGAAAAGCTCTTTCTTCCATGAAACCATCTTTGTTTTTTCCTACTCTAGCCTACTTGCAAGGAAAATTAGTTTAACAAAAACATACATATGTACCCAGATTAAATCTTTATTTTTATTCCATGATCAGCAGCAAACTTGGTGCATCAGTAATAAAGCATGCCTCTGCCATGGGGCAGAGCTGAACTCAGAGGCAGGCTCATCCTCCCACACCAATGCCAGCATTGCTAATTAGATAGCTGCCATGGAGAGTTCTTTGGGGAGGGGGAGCTTGTGTGAGTGGGAGGGGAAAAATCTTCCTGTTTGCTGAATACAAGAGTAGATTGGGTTCTCCTACCAGCTGCTGCTCCAGAGTTTTATATTATTTGTTCTGTTGCCATTATTTCCCCTCTTATCCACAGCTAACTCCCAGTAAAGGTGCCTTACCTCCAGCTAAGAAAGCAGGAGAGAACAGGTATCCTGCCCTGAGAGCAGTCTGACAAGGATTAGTGTAAAAGCTGTGCAACTGGCATTCCCCCTCTCCCCTCCACAGCCTTCCTGTGCTCACTCAGGATTTAACATTATTTCCTCAGGCAGCAAGCGGTCTGGGACCTGGAATACGGTGTTTACATCCAAACAGGGGGAAGATACATGACAGTTGGTGCAAACATAGCTTGCAGTGTGTATCCCCACTCAGTCAACTCTCCTTGGTTTTCTGACTAGTTACTTATTGACTGTCTCATTTCAGAAGGCAAAGAACCAACCTTGTTGAGGAGTACCTGTGGCCTTCTGTTGTATTTGGCATGATACAGATGGAATTCTTTTCCCAGAAAATAGAATTACTTACAACTGACATACACTCATTTTGCTAAGAATGTTGGAAGTGATGTTTCCCTCGATGTTGGATGATTTTGTTCTTCAGACCTGTTAAGAATTAAAGAGAAAGATTCCTCATCATGGCTTTTCTCAGCATGACAATGAGTTTGGTTCTGACACAGATTGTTTTCAACTAGAAATTGTTGGCCTGTTTGTGTACTCATATACACTAACAGCATATAAAAATTAATTATTTTAGTATGCTTACCTTGAGCTGTCTTGCTTCAGGTATTCATACACAAAGCTGGCTTAAGGCATCTCAGAAGTGAAGGCAAAGTTGTGATTCTCTGCTCTGATGATAAAGGCCAGGACAGGAAAGTCATTGCTGCTATAGGGAGAGAAGCACTGATGTGAGCTACCCTTCTTTCCCTTTCCAGGTGACTGCTGCCTTGTGTAGTCCAGCTCCCTCCTTGCTCAGTAGTGCAGGAACTACTGTCAGCATAGCTGCCCTTGCAGAGGTGAGGCCAAGTAGGAACTGGAGCTATATTGCTCCTCCCAAAAGTATGGTACCCTATGGAACAGCTTGCTTTTCCCATGGGTAGAGACAGCCCTCCATAAGCAAACCTTTACACTGCAGTTATTAGGAAAAAAGGAATTTGTTGTAAAGCAATAGCAAATAAGAATAAGTGACCTGTAATTTTTAGTGCAGTGGTTTGGCTTAGTTTTGCTTAAAGTCTCTAAAGAATCAAGCTAATAGAGTCCTTTAAAGTCTTTGAAGTAATGGTTCAAAACAGCTAGTAATTGGTGAGTAGCAGGCAGGATTTCTTTTTTCTACCCAAGTCTGTTTACGAAATGTTTGTTTTCTGCCTGCTGCTGTCTGTACGCTGTTTCATCAAGTAGTAGTTGTGGCCTCACTAAACAAGACATGCATCATAGTCTGCTAGGGAGGGTGGTTTCCTTAGAAGCTGTGAAAGTCTCCACATAGTTGAATTGACACCTAAGCTTCAGCTTCCAAATCTGTATGCGATATCCTGATTTTTCCAGGGTTTTGAGCAGCTGTTGGTCATTAACAGTTTTGACACCCAGCCCAGCTGTATGCATGCCTAAGTAGGACCATATTGACCTTTTGTGGTTAATGATACTACTGTTGTTTTCAGAGCGTACCTTACCTGCATATGTTCTTAGGTATGCATGTATTGAGTATAGGAACTGGAAAAGAAAGTGATTTTATAGCTGCCTCTGGGTTGTACTCTTTGAGCATGAAAGTAGAAGAAGAGCATGCAGTCCTGCTTGCTTTGCATTTGTTTTTGCTAATTTAAAGGAAGAAAATCTCTGAAGAAGCTGAAGTGAGCGAGGATGAGCGATTTTCTGAACTTCTGCATATTCAGTTACTGGTAGGTAATTCTGCTGAGAATTTCTTGGATATATAGCTACTTGTGGATCTTTAACTGCAGATGCTAATTGAGAAGAGTACTAATTAAACAATGACTGTCCTTCCAAACTGCCCCTCTAGAGAGATTTCAAATCCAAAGCTGCACAAAAAAAGCACCAATGTTGCAGAAAGGTGCCCTAAACCTCCAGTCCCAACCTCTCTACAAAATGTGGTTTATTTGAAAAAAAATTTTGAATAGGAGATGATACTGAGGATTACATAGTAGTCTGTTACTGACGCTACAGTATAATCTGTGTAACTTCATAGAGGCTTGCATTTTCCCAGACAATGATTGAACATCTTGAAATCAAGTTTATATAATCTAGTTTCCCCATATAATGGATGTGGTTTTGGGAAGAGCACTGATAAAAGCTATTCATTGATTGAAATGGAAATTCTAAACCACCTTCAGTGAAAGTGTAGTATAGGATATAAAACCACCTGGTCCCTGTGGGACATAGTAAAATGCAAGTCAGCCATTAAACCTTTTAGTTCATCTATTCCCTCTGCAGATTTTACAGCTATTAAAAAGACCATCTCTAGGGCTAAGAGCCGAGACTCTTACCCCAAACACTATCTAATCCTGCATCTTGAATGTAGAGATTGTAGCAGGGATTGAGATGTTTATGAACCTTTGGGGAACAGGTGCATGGCCAATATTCCCTCCCCCCAAGAAATTCTATAAAAATCTTTCTGTAACTAGAAAAACCATGAAAGTAGTGCCATGCTAAAATAGTAAATTTTCAGATAGCGATGGCCACCCTATTTAAAGAGATTAGTTTTTAAGGACACATAACACTAAACGATTATAGGGTTAGCTGCAATCAGCTGGTGGTTGACTGAACAAAAATATCTTCGGCTGTGATAGTTAACTGACTCTGAACAGTCCATTGCTGAATACTAATATTTTGGAAGGACTTCTTCCTGACCTGGGCAACCATATTTCTGCAGGTGATGGTGGGCATTCAGCAAGAGTTGCTGCTGGCCAGGAGCAGGGATTCCAGAGTGCAGCAGAGAATTGCCTGGGGCAGTCATGGAAAATAGTGAGAAGCTTCTGTTGTCAGAAGCTGCAGCAGTGGTTTGAGAATATCGTAATACCCAACTGGACCCTATAGAAATCATTGTTCTCTGATTTTCCTGAAGACATACAGAAGAAGGTAAATCAGGTAGAAGCATGTGTGAATTAATTTCTCTTGCTCAGCAGGAATCCATGTTTCTGATGGCTAGTTTTCTTCCCCACACCCGGATAAAAGCGGGTGTCAAGGGGAATAGCTGTATCATCTCCTTCCTTAACAAGATGAGTAGGCCAGTGTGGGTCAGCTGAGAGCCCACGGGATGTTTTTGCTCTGTTGACTGCTTTATTTTCCCTGGAGGAGAAAAGGAGTTGCCTCATCAAGAAATGCAGCTGAGGGGGTGGCATGCTCCCTTCTTTGCTTGTTCAGCCTAACAAGGAGTGTCAGGTGATGACTGGGAAGGCGTGAGCAATGAGGAAGGGGCTCTTGCTGGAAAGGAAGTTTCACTGCAGCAGCACCTACTCTCCCCCTATCAGCAGCAGTACCAGCACTCTGAATCTCTGGGGTGGCGGCAGCAATCCCGCCATTTCTTAGAGTGCTGAGACAAGAAAAAATTTCCTCACAGGTGACAGTGAACATGTCTGATCAGTCAGAATTATTTCAGACACATTCACAGTGACTGCACTTGGGTTGTATCTGGTGGGATGGTCTTGTGAGCGTTGTGTGTTTCTGGGTTTTGCATCTGGCATCCACTTTGTCCCTGAGAAGCAGCAGAAGTTTCTGCCTAGTACAGGCAACCTACAAATCCTATCTAGCCTTACAACAGGAATGTCAGAGACTTCTTAAGAGAACCCTGAAGACTGTAAGTACCTGCTTGATAGAGTGGATGCGAAAGTGGAGCTGTGCAGAGTGACAGCACCATTTGCACAGCATGTGAGTGCACCTATGGAGTGTTCAAAGGACAGAATGCACCTGCCAATGCTGGGGATACCAGAAGTGCTGTCCCTGATTTACTGCCCTCCCCCCCTGCCCCCCCAGACACTCTCACTGGCAAGGAATACAGCCAGGCAACTGATTTGGCTGCTAGGAAGCCCTCCAGGCTTTTCGACAAACCCTGCCTCCTTATCTGAATCAGCTGAATAAAAAGTTATTTTTGTACCTGTGTCCTAACATTGGCTGCTGTTAAAATGATCATAAAGGTGCTGAGGAGACAGTCTCAACACCACAGGTACGTTGGGAAAGGACTGGATGTGCTTGTTGGTCAGACGTCTTTTTGTCATTTTAGCAATGTGTGATATTAATAAGGCCCAGCAATATTTCCGGGTCGTGTGCAGCTGTGTCCTAGGTCAATGATGTGCAGAGAACAGAACTTTCTTCTGCCCAGAAAAGGATGGTCAGGTATCTGCAGGTTTTTTTCTGTATCAGTTTGCTTCTGGACTGACAAGAACCTAAAAGGTGTATTTTCATGCTAGGGGAAAACAATTTGACTGCAGTTCTGTATCAAGCTAGTTTAGGACTGAGCCTGTAATTGCCAGTTTAGATTTTCCTTACCAATTAATAATTTATGTGTACTGTGAACATTTTGGATGAATTCTAGTAGATGATTTCTGTTGATAAATGTTGGTAAGGACTTACCAACCATGCATAGTAGCTATTTCAAGATTTTGGGGTTTTTTTTGGTAATACATAGACATACTTATTGCCAGCATTGTGCCTTATTTGGATAGTTCTACCTATCAAGGGAGCCAGTGGGTAGTCTGGTCGATACTGTGGTAAAAGTAATGTTGCTAATGCAAAAACTGAAGGTGTTTTTTATGTAGTTGCTGTGGACCTACTGAGTCTCTACGTAGAGAGCTTGAGCTTTTGCTGTCTTGCATGTTGTTTATAGTCTGTAAAGACGGTAGTCTAACTGCTACCAAATCAGAGTGGAAGCATTTTGCACTTGGGTTTGTTCAGGTGTGAAGCAGTGCTGGAGGGAGGAGGCTCTGGAGAATATAGCCATCAAATTCAATCATTATCTGTGAGAAGAACAGACACTGCAGTCTAGAGGCAGGCAGGAGTGTGAACTGATGTGGTGCACGTTCATCACGGTATGCTTAAAATCCTGACTTAGAGGCACACTACTCTTCAGTGCTCCTGAACAGTGCAATGCTGCTCAAACTGTGTGGTGGGCAAATGGCTTCAGGTGTGGACAAGCATACTCATACACTCAGGTCTCACACCTGCAGGTTTTTGAGTGTAGCCCCCTAGAGAGGAAAAATTAGTCTGTTAACTAATTTCACAACAGAGTACTAAACATTTCATAGCCATTAAAATCCTTGTATACTGTAGCTTTCTGGCTGTGTTCCAGCTTTTACTGGCAAACGCTTCCTTCAAATTAGGTGTCTTTTAGTACACTACTTTTGCAAAAGCCTGGTGATGCAAAATTTCAGTTTAAAGGCATGTATGTTGTTGAATTTTACACTTCTTTGCTATGTGTATTGAAAATATGCTTGACAGCCTGATTTAGCTGGAAAGAGTTGGGAGGGAGTAATCAAACAGAATAAAATGGTTTTTCTGATTGTAAAGTACTTTGTGCCTGGAAGTACGGAATCGTCTTACTTGTTTTGTAGAAAGTTAGATGCTGATGCTGCGCTACTACGTAGGCAACCATTATGCACCCACAACAGTAGCTTGCACAAACAGCCTTGGGGATTGCAGTCATCTTTATTAAGGAGGGTTGCACTGTGTACTGTGGTTTTGTCTACAAAATCTTGCAGAGATATGCTGGAAAGGTTTGAATGTCTTGTGAGCAGGGTGGCACTTGTGATAATGATCAGAGCTTATCTATAGTGCCGCTTATTTGGAGAAATTAAGCTCAAGATGTGATGCAGACTGCTTATGGTACAACTAACTGCAACTTGATGCTGTCTTTCTCACAGAGATCATTGAATCATATGGCAAACTCAAATTGGATCATTAGAGCTGAACAAAAAGGTTAGAGGAGTAGATACAGAATACGAGCAAAATAATCATCATAGCAGAATGGGAACATGAGCTCACCTGCCTGTTTAGCTGTGTTTTTCAGGAGCTTTGTTAAATACAGGCTTACATTTCAGATGATGTGGATCATCCTTTCTGAAAAATCAAGGCCTTGTAAATTTGTCTCAGGTTAGACATCCCAAATCAAGACTTTTGGATACCAATGTTGTTCTTATTTTTCAAGGCTGGGAGAGATGGAATAAGGTCTTCCCAAACATACATCACTACTGTGTCAGTCTCTTTGGGCTTTTGTGTTGATCAGAGATTTCTCAGGCATCGGTCTGTACTGGACAGGTCTCTTGCCTTCCCTAGTCTAATTGCCCTTTTTTTTTTTTTTTCCTTACTCTCACAAGACCGCTGCCTGCCCAGAAGCTCTTTGGAGGCCGTAATTTTCAGTCCTTCTGATTCTAGTAAGGAAATTTTCGAAAAAATGTCCTAAGGTAATACCGAATTATAAAAGTTAGAAGGTTTTCATTATGATGGTCTATTTTCCTGTTTGGTAGAAACACATTCTTGATAGCGAAGTCTATCTCACAACATGGAGTGGTTTGGGGATTGCTGTTTGTACTCGGTGTAACTAGACACATGCAAAATTATGTAGCGCTAGAACTGTTCTCTACTTAGCCGAGACTAATGTTATTAAAAGAAATGGTGGATAAATTAGGAAATGAACATTCTGTTGCCAGGTCAACCACATTCCTTATTTGTAAGTATCAGTGTGTGTTTGAGAAGGATAATATGTAGTGAGGGCAGACAAGAGCTGCAAGCTCTCCACAGCACCGTGGGAGGGAAAGGTTGTAGAAAATAATGCCTTTAGCAACAGTGACCTAAACCCTTCATTCTCTTATCGCTCTTTGTACGTTTCAGTAAGAAAGAGGGAGAATTATTAGAAGGATCAAAAGGCAAAATTCTGTTTCTTAATTAACTGTATTTCAGTTTCCTGAGGGGGCACACAAAATATTTCTGTGTGTTTTCTCAGATTTCACTGGTGATGAGAGACAGTGGATCAAAGATATTGCCCCACTTAAACTGCCCTCAATTTCTTTGTGTTTACAGTAGATGATTTACTGCCCTTCCAGGTTTTGACTTTAATCCTGTAAATGTTTTTTTAGGGTTTCATTACTAACCTTCTTGTGAAATCTACTTGCTGTGCCAAAAAAAACCCCAAAAAAATATCCCAAAACAAACAAACAAAAAAACCCAAAAAAACAAACCACAACCCAAAAAAGGAAAAGAAAGTTTGGGTTTTTTCTATTTGCACCATCAAGCAAAAGGTTGTGCTGTTATGATGAAAAAGTGTAGTGGTCAGACTCTTTCCTCTTTCTAGGCTGATGGTATTGGAAGTGTCAAGAGCAATGGTTCGTCTGTGTGAGGAACAGTAATATTTTAAATAGAAAGTTTAAAGTAAGTCAGTTGCACAATTAAACCTATAAAGTGCTTATTTGGAGAGTGTGCCCCGTATCTTACTGGCACTGTTTTCCAGAAAATTAGGTATGATTCTAGCTCTGGTCTCTTATTCCCCATGTGCATAAGGGCTAGGAATACTATGGTGGGAAAAATGTGCTCATGTTTGAAACAGAGGCAGTGCCTGTCTCTTTTCAGCAGGTATTCTTGCAGCCTATTAAAAGTTGCACAGATGGACTCCAAAGGGAGTCTCTTTCAGTCCTTTAACTGTAATGATACAAACCAAGATAATTTTTTAAAAAGTGAGGTTTAAAAGTTAGGCTTCCAAATAATTGCACTTTTTTTTTTTTTCTTTTTCTGCTTGGTACCCAGCAGTTCTTGTTTCAATCTGCAGAGGACTACTAGGTGCTCAGCATTTAAGAAAATCAGGGCACTTATGTAAGTACCTACATGCAGATATATGTCTGACAGGCACCCAGTTTTGAAAGTTTTGCCTGCTAGGTGCAGCGTGGGTGGTCGAGAAATTTTAGGTAGGCTCCTTGGGGCTGCGAGATGGAACTGTTGATATAGAACACTTGTTTTCTAGCTGGCAATAATTTTATGAAGGGTGGCTGTTAATCTTTTCTACCTAATGTGTTTTCTTTTGCTTCCCTTGTTTCATAAGACATTGTTCATTTGACTGTGGGGAAATCAAGCCGAAAGTATTGTTGTATCGTGTTACAGCTGCTCCCTTTATAATTTTCTGTTTTATTTGCATAAGTCAGAACAGAATTGAAGTACTCTTCTTTCCACCAAAGATTTCTGTTATGGTGAGAAACAAAAGAAAACCAACAACTTGTCTCATAGGTTTAGAAACTTGTAGTTTCATCTTTACAAAAATGCTATACAAAAAAAAAGGGTAACAATGACTTTTGCAGATTGTACAAGAGAATACCCAGGGGGAACCCAGGGTATTTTATTATTTCTGACATGAAATTGCAGTGAAGAAGGGACATTTTTCTATACATGAAAGCTCTGTCTTTTTTTTCTTTCACCCAGCTCTGAAGGTAGTAATACAGTATTTGTCTTCTGTTTAGGATAAGCACATGATTGGCATTAAATGTTCAAGCGTGTGTCTTTCTTTTATCTCCCACAAGTACTGTTTTCCGTCTTTCTGTTCAGTTAAGTCATGTTCTGTATTTTATGCAGCTTAGTAAAGGCTCTGTGTTCTTAATCTTGTTATCTGCTTTCTCAGCATTTATTCATATTTCAATTGCCTATGGAAGTGGAAAGGTTACGATACAGTAACTGGGCTCTGGGGTGGCAGAGTCTTTCTTTGTAAAATTGCTGTTTGTATTTTCTTCTCAATTTGCCTTTTGTTCTATACACTTCAGCTTTAGGATAATCACATATTATGTTAGATACAGGTCTTCTGATCTTCCATAGATGTATATAGTGTGTTCATGGAACTGAATATAATTATGATGTATGTAGGCAGGATATAACAGATGTGCTAACCTGTAAAATATATGACATGCTATTAGTTGGAAAATATGAACTAGCACAAGTTATTCGTTACAGAAGGTGTCATGAAATTGTCCATATCCTCTTTACTGAGTTTGTTATAGGAGTGTGTGTACACAACAGCATGTTACTGAGGCATCAAGGTCTTTGTTTTGATACCCAGAAGTGTTGTTTGGGCTTTGATTTGCTTCCCTGTGTTTTGTCACACCCTATTATAAAGCTTTGGGTAGAGAATGTTCCCAGTAAAACAAATTAGGTCTGCAGACTGTGTGCTTTTGCTAATTATTTTCCGTATTATCTGTTAGATGGATACTTTTCAGGTTGGTCTTACTCTTATGGAAAATTGTCTTGATAGATGAGTAGCTCAGAGCAACATCTGTAATTTACGGATATAGAAAAAGCATGCAGTCTCTCACTGTCTTTACAGATGTGCTTTAGGGCAAGTGAGATGTTCAGATAATGGAAAGGGGGAGCGTTAATAAATCTCAGTCAGGAAGACAATACTTACATCTTTTCTTTAAAATAAATTCAAAGCTGAATTCTAAGTTACTTTTTTAAACATCATTGGTGCTTTTTCTTCATACTATTGCTTTTGTTAAATTGAATGCTAGGTAATATGCTTGATGTGTAATTTAAAAATACAAACAGTTAGATGGTGAGATTTGTTTTCCAAAACAGAACTAGTAAATCACTCAGACCCCATAAAAATGTAGACTAGTGCTTTTGATTAGTTGTTGGAATCATTTAAGTTGCTATCGGTATTTGTTTTAGGATTAGAGAAACTATTACTATATATTGGGAAAATGACTGCTGCAGTATTAATTATGTTATTGTAATCTGTAAGGACTGTGAAGAAAATGAACAGAGAAATAGCTGCTCTGGAACAGACCAGTGATCCGTACGGTCTAGTATCCTGTCTCTGACAGTAACCAATATGTGATGATTCAGAGGAAGAAACACACGCAGCCAATTGTGTTATAGTGTACCACAGAGGGAAATTTCTTTCTGGCCCCAGATGGTGCTCATTTTATGCCTTAAAGCATGAGGATTGATAGCCATTGTAAATTTTACCTTAGCTAGTGTAACCAAATTGAATTGCTCCTTGTTGTCCATAACCTGCCCTTCACCTGGCCTTCGTAGAATTACAGTCCTGTCCCTTATTGCTGGATTCATAGCTTTTTACATTTGCTGTTTTAAACAGATGCAGTAGTGCGATCCAAGGACTTGTGCCACTATTTTACATGATGTCATACAACATTGTATTTTTCATCGATAACAGCCTGGTTCAATGCTTTTGCTTAAACTGAAAATGATACTTTTCTGTGGGGCAGAGCAGACACTGCACTCATTTTGTGTCAATTCTCTGCCAGCTTGATAGCAACTGTCTCCTGTTCTGAACATGGGAGCCTTGGTAATGAAAAGAGTTGAAGAGTATGCCTAGAACTGACACTGTAAGACTTTTGTGTCACTACAGTGGCCTGAAAGGATCAAAATTGGTTTTGGAGTATTACCCCGCCCTGCAAATCTTCACCTCAGCAGCCTTTGAAAGGAAAATCGGCATCAGTGGTGGTCATTCTGCTCTTTCACTTTCTACATCCTGAAAAACTGACGTTATATATCCCCAGCGGAAGACAATGGAGTGCAAGGTGCCGTTAGAGAAACTAATATTGTTTTATTGCAGTGCGTATGTAACATTTGGACCAAAACTTACGAAAGTTCCCTGGATTCAACTGTCACAGAAGCAGAGACCGAGGTCTTTGGTATTAAGCCTTGGTACACTTAATTTGTTATGCACCCATCTCATAAAACCCTGTAGTCTGAGAGGAGCTTTCTGACATCTGGCAGTCTTGTAAAATAGTTGTTTATTGCAGACAAAAACTGACCTGATTTTAGGCTGGCATTCATAATGCAAGGCAGTGCAAACTTTTGAAACTGCTTGCACTAATGCTGCTGCCCTTCCAGGTCTTCCTGGGTACAGCGCTGCGTGTCTTACTGGTTTGGGCATTGCCTTTTAGCAAGTCCTTCCCTGTGTCCAGGTACAGAGAATCTGCAGCAGTACTTACGCAATCACTGTCCTTCTTGTCTTTGCCTCTGTGGGTGAAGATCAGTCTGTGACTTCACAGATAATGTTCAAAAAGCAGCAAGCAGTTATCACAGGAAGCAGATTTTGCTCAACAGCTTACAGACTTGTCATTAGGTGCTGCCTTTCAGCCTTCCAAATGCATGCTCCAGTATCATTTTCCTGCTCCTTGGGAGATAATTAAACAACTCGTGCCTCCTTGCCAAATGACCAGTCAAAGCCAAGGAATCTGGGTTTCCTGAATGACAGTGGAACATCATAGCAATCTTGGGAGAAAAAATTCCCTTTCTCACTGAAGGAGGGAGGCCCAGCTTTGTTTTAGACTCCTTCAGTATTACGGCTGATGAATCTTCTGGAGGGATAATCTAGGCTTTAAATCAGCAGGAAGAAATAACCCTTTTGTTGGTTGGCAAGTGGCAACATGTCACGTGGCCCATCTGTGAACTTCAGCTGATCAAGTCCAACAGAAATTGTCCTTGAGTTGTCAGGCTGTATGAGCTGGCACATTGCCTCCTCCTTTATAGCAGAGTCCAGTTCTACCAACACTGCAGTAGTTGAATGCTCACTTGAAGTCCTGACATTTTGTATGTTAGTGTGGAAGTCTTTCTTTGCTCTGTGAATGAAGGGACTTGTGGTGGAGATAGGCTGCTGCCTGAGCTTTGGAAAAGGCTCCTGTTGTCCTGGACTTCCACAAGCAGGGTTGGCCCTCATGGGCTTGCAAGGTCATGTCCCCTCATCCCACCTTCCTTTTCTCAGCTGAGAAATAGGACAGTAGCCAGAGAGGCTACTTGAGGTGAAATTCCTCCTGAAGCAACCTTTGGGTTTTCTTCTGTAATATTCCTCCTTTCTCCCAGCCCATATTGGTTCAGCAATGGGGCAGCTCACTCAGAGCCATCTGGCTGTGCAACTGGAAATCTGGATGCAGCAGTCTCTGTGATCAATGACTGCAGAGGGACAGCGTTCGTTTGCAGCCATGCTATCTGACAATGGGAAATTAGCATTTTTTTTCAGAAGATAAATGAAGTTTTATATACCAGCAGATGAACTGGAAAATTCTGCTAGCTTAATCACAAATCCCAGATTTCCTTATGCATCTTGGGTCTTCCATATAGGTCCACAAAACATTTTCTAATAGTGTATAGGTATGATTCCAAGGTAGTTGCAGTCAGTGAACTGCGTACCTTAAAGAGAAAAAAATCAGTTTGGTGTGGTTTAAAGATGAGATGCACCGATGTAAAGAGAAGAAATAAGAGGAAACCAGCTCTGTGGTTATTTATATATTAGACTAACACTACATACATACAAGAAAAACACTTTTAAGCCTTCAGTGTGCAAATTGTTCACTAAGTAAATCCAACATTTCTATAAAGCTCTTTCTCTCTCACTTGCGCTGTGATACATTTTACCTTGGTCTTAACTGCCTCACATTTCTCCTCATTTCTTATGTTCATTTACAAATTTCAAAATTCAGAGATCCCTAGGCCATAGTATTAAGAAGAAAGCATGTTTTTATATTGAATAATGTGGATAAGCATGAGGAGGTTAATGTGAATCCAGGACCTTCTGCAAAGTCTCGCAGTTTAGCTTTGTCCCCCATGCTTTGCTGGGCTTTTGTAACGCTGATGAATGAGTCCTTGGACAAAAAAGGTGGGAGGAGTTGTTGAACTCTCAGGCCACATCATGGGTTGGGGGCATGTCCTGCAGCGGCAGTTATACAGCTGGAATAAGACAGACATGCCCCTGCCTACCACCCAGCAGTGCCATTTTTCTTTGGCTTTGAAGGAGCTGGGGCGAAGCTGCTGTGCCCTGGAGCACCGTGGACTGTGAGAGCTCCCAGCAGTATGTTCAAGGGACAAGGGAAAAACTTTAAAACTCTGAGCTCCCCTTGGTAAATCCTTGCCTACTTCAGGCAAATGAAGATGAACAAAACCTTGCTTCTCAGTCCCATGCGGTCTTTTAGCCCCTGTTGACCTCGGCAACTGATGAGGGTTGCTTTGACCCAACAGCCCATCCTTGTCACGGAGGCAAATTCTTAACTCTGGGGTCAGGAAGTCTCCTGGTTCCCGTTGACCTCAGGGTTCAGCTCTGCCACAGGAGTGAGATGCTGCAAGTCAGCTATTTGATGGCATCTTTCAGCTGTCCGAAGCAGTGGCCTCTCGGCCCACGCGTTCAGCAGTTTTGCAGGAATCCCAGGGCAACAGCAGTTCCCACTACGTTTCAGAAAGCTGAAATGCCACATGTCTTAGCTTGTACCCCACATGGCTCTGCTAGCTTCAGAATAAAGTGGTGGGGTGGCATAATGGCCAGATTCAGGCAGAGCTGAGAAAGGGGGCCTAGTGCAGTGATGCTGAATGAGTTAACATATGCTCATGGAGTGGTTTTTCAAAGCGATGCGGGGAACTTTCCTGCTAGGTAGGGTAAGAGAGCTGCTGTTTTGCATCATGTCCCAGCCAGAGCTGTGAGAAAGAATATTCTTTCTCTCATGGATGCGTATTAACCTCCCTTTGCAGGGACGGGGCTCGTGTGGTGGCAATGTCTGGATGCTGCAGATTACCCAGGAGAGCGTGTATTGTGCAGGCATCAAGTTTCAGCAGTGCTGGATTTTGTTTGGGATGTTTTTTCTGCAGCGTATCAGCCATGTTAAATTGATTTGCGGAAGCCATGGAAGCTGTTCAATAGGAAGAAGGCTAATTGTCCCTTCTGGCTCTGCTCCTGTCCCTGCGTGCATCCAGGGAATCTCAGACCTCCCAGTAATCCCAGAAACGCATTCACACAGCAAGATGTGGCTTGTGTTTGATGCGCAAAATGGTCCTTCGTTGTAATCTTCACTATATGTGTGCTCAAGAGGCCAAACCTCATTTTTGTTTGGCTTGTCCCTGAGTGCTATTGAATGGACTTATTGTGTGAAATAACCATGAGTGTCAATCTCTCATATTTCACCTCAGAAATTAATAGTACTTTCTTGAGACAGTCTTCCTCAACTGTCAAAGCCATAATACTGCTGAGCGGTCAGGCCTGGAGGGGGTTTGGGGAATGAGCTGCTCTGCATAGGTGCGATCGTGATGTCAGGCCCAGACAAACTGAACTAAACACACACTAGAATTTGCTGTCAATGTTAAATGTCCTTTCAGGAAAATTACTTACTTCTTTTCTTTTTCTTCAAGTTTCCTTCACCTTTTTTTTTTTAATCCTATGTGGCAAATCTACATCTGTGTGACTAGGTACTGGCTGCCAGAAAATCTCCTTCAGAAGAAACAAAGCAAACCCACCCATCCCCAGCACAGTCGCTTGCGGGCCATTAGAATCAACCTAGATTTGATGCCAGTTGATAGTAAGATGTGCTGTATGACTCCGAAGTACTTCTTGTTAACACTGAGTAGAGGGGGGACAGACATGTCAGTGCTATATTTATTATCGAAGTATGGACAGCATGAAGCTATTTTCCTGAACAAAGTTTAACTCATAAAAATATTTAACGTTAATGGCCAGATGTATGTTATTAAGACTGTGATACTTTATTAATTTGTTTGCAGTAATGTTTTTAAACCAGGCATCCTAGCTAGATAGCACTGTGTGTGCCGTGCTTGGTCAACCATACTGATAGGGGAAGGTCTGTTAAATCTGTTCTCATTAGTGCCTTGAATTTTATAGGAATAAGCACACTTTGGAAAAAATAACTTTGGACATTATGCACAAAAGTCGTTCATTTCGTCATCCTGGAATGCTTCTAAGGAAGGTCTGCATGTCTTTTGATTCACTGCCTCATCTTTATTTATCAGTGTCATTCCCCAAGACACCGTGTCAGTGTTGCTGTGAGAATGTCCTCTAATGCAGTGAAAGCATTAGCACCCGCTAATCTCTTCTAAATTGCTTTTTACTGCTTTTGATTCCTGAAATGTGATGAAGTAAATAAAATTGCAGGCTTTGCTTGCTTCTCTAGTATTCCATAGATATTGTTATTATTTACTTTATTTATAAACAAACGCAGGCCAGCACATTCACACACATACAATTGAAAGTGTCAGCTTGAGTCCCTTGCTGTTGCAGGCTATATTGTATCAAGCACCACCGTTAATGTAGTGACTGTTTTCTGATGGATAAGACACCTTGAAGACTTTCTCCTTTTGCTCCCTGTCACTGCAGCACTGGCAGGCATCACGGGTGCATAAAATGCATTTTAATCCTAGGCCTCCTTGTTGGTGTGGAGTGGCAGGGGGTACTGCGTCTGGTACCCAGCAGCATGGGTTGGGTTTCTCAGCTTCAGATGCTCTGATTGGCTCTTCTGCAACCAAATTGCCCTAATACCTGAGAAACTGCTGCTAATTTTCAGCCTAATGGCCAGTTTATACCTCTTTTATTCTTGTGTCAGCGTTTTTTCCTGCCTGTTTACCCCATTCTAATTACAGATAACATCCCAGTTGTCTATCAAGCTAAACATCTCGGCTTCTCTGTCCTTCTCTTGTAAGATACGCACTTCTGGATTATTGTGGCAGCACTTCTCTGACCTGTTCTGGTATGTGAATCTCTGTCTCAAATGCTGAAGTCGTCACGTGCAGTTTTTGAAGAAAGCCCTTGTACAGTGGCATTAATGCTCTTCTATCTAGTGAAAATGCTTTGATTGATGCTTCCTAAGATTACATTTGTCTCTTTCATAGCTGAATCTTACAGACCATACACTCTCCACCTTAGTAATTTCTTATTGATGAGCTCTCAGCTTCTTGTAGGAGTGTTTGCAGTTAGCTCCCAAGTGCAGAATCACAGTATTTTTTTGTTCATGTAGGACTCATTTCACATTTCTTGTCACCAAAGAAATCCGTTTCTTTTGGGGTAGTTACTGCAATCCTTCTCTATGTTGGCAATGACACCCCACATCACTGACTCTCATTAGCCCACTTGTTTATGCCAAGGTTACTAAAGAAAATGCTAAACTAGATTTAATCTTGAAAAAATTCAGTAGCCAAGCTCCCTGCTGTCTGACATTCTTCCCGTTAATACTTTCTGTTGCTGTTTTTCCTTCACCCAGCTGCCTACCCATCAGCTACTACTTTTTAAATTGACAAATGATTTCCACTGGAAATGCTTTACTGAAGTCCAGCTATATGAAACTCACTGAATTTATTTTGTCTTTGTCTAAAACATGGATTATCTTGCCATGTCGGCCTGGAGACCTCTTTGAATTTTAGCCCATTTTGCCTTTATGTCCATGTCACTCATTAACCTTCTTCTCAAAATTTGTTCTAAATTCTCTCATACTCCTGAGGCCAGACTTACAGGACTGTATTCATTCATATTACTTTCCTATTCTTAATGCACACACATATACTGTTCTCCAGTCAAATGATATAACTTCTAACTGGATAGGCTATTATAAAAATACTTGCTACAAGACCATAGCAGACTATTATTTCTATGAGGCATCCTTATTATGGAGCTGTGAAAATGAAAGGTGTAGTTCTATTTAGCTTTGTTTTCTGAAAGGAACATCTGCCCATGGTGAGATGAGAGAGTTCAGTTGTGTGCTATATGGGTGAGAAATCCTAGGCTTGTTTTTTATTTAGCCTTTAGTCTTTTTAATGTATGCATTGGTTTTCATTTCAGTGGCTATTTACAAAAACAGATATTCTTGGAATAAGAATGGAAACAAAATGAATAATACAGTGGTTTCCGTTAAAACAGGAAAAAAAAATCAACCATTGTCATTATATATGGAAAGGGAAATGACTTTGGTATCTCACTTCTCACCAGCTGAGTTGGTAATAGAAATTGAGAAGCACTGAAATGATGTTCTTAAAGGGCTGTTTTCATTTTGATAGGGCTGTCTTTTTCTTGCATTTTAACAGTTCTTGAGCAGTCATCAACTATCTTGAATGTGACCTGACATGGCAGTACATGTTACAATCTTTTATTAACATAGGGGGTATGATGATAAATTATGCCAGCTATGTATTCATTCACAAATTGTGGTTAGCAGAATGTAGTCCCCATATCAGTCTAATTTAATGACTCTGATGGGAAATACTTTCTTTTTCTTTCTTTTTTTTTTTTTTTTCCCCCCCTCTTTAACTTCTTTGCTTGATGATAACCTTAATCTTAGAAAGGCAGAATGTCAGCTTCTGAATTGAGATTTGGACAGTATTTGGACAAGACCTGTTCTCCTTTTAGGAAAAAAGCTGTGAACTATTTAATAGACCCAAGTGATGGGGGGAGCACTGCTTTACTTTCATTTGTGTCATAGTGCTAGTACCTCAGTGTCCCCTAGTATTAGGTGGGGAATTGCTGTCATGCACTGATGTGGAAAGGAGAACGTGTAGTGTTGAGTCACTGGTAGCTCATCCATGAAGGTGTCTGGTAATAAGCTGACATCGGGGAACTTGCTGCCAGATGGTCCAACTATGGACCAAAGGATGTTCTTTGGTTTTACTCCATCTTACATTTTAGTTTTCAGATTGCTGCATGTGGATTTCATGGATGATGGGGTCTTTTTAAGAGGCAGTCTGACACATTTCAGCTGAACTATGCACATGAATATAGTAAGCAAAATCTGGCCCATTTTGGTTCATCTTCTTGTGCCTTATATAAACAGCCTTCAGCCAGAGAATGTCCACATCTGAAAAATGTCCAGATGAGCATTTTGTTCTTTTCCCTTTTATCAGAGCTTTGAAAATGGGGTGGGGGAACCCAAGAAAATCCCAAGTATGGTTATCACCTGGATTGCATTGCATGATCAACTCTGAAATAATAAACATTTCTAAGAGAAATGTATAGGCTTTGTGTAAAAACCAGTGGAAAAAAAAATGATTTATAATAACTTCTCAGCCTCCAATTTTGCATTGATGGCAGATAACAAATAGTAGAAGAATGTTTCTTTGCTTCGCTGCTACCATGTAATGCAGAGCTCATGCACATATTTAATACATTTTTAAATAAAAGAGGCAGTTTGATAAATGGGTGGCCCAGTATTGCAATCACATGGAGAACGGACAGCTGTACTATCATTTCCCTATCAGTAAGGTAGGGTTTACATTCACATCAGACGCTAATGTAAAAGTCTATACATTTTCTGTTTGCTTATGTATAAAATGATTTGGGTAATGGGTTCTTTATTGCACTATGCCTTGTGGCTGTGCAACTGATTTAATCTGGTACCTTACCTACCATTTTCTATGGTAGGTAAGAAGATTGTATAGTGTAGAAGGCTGTAATTTAATAAAGTTTTTGAGACCTTGAAAAGGTGTTTTGCCTTCCAGGGATTTCCAATTCAGTTCAAATGCGTGGCTTCGCAGCTAAGTGTTGACAGGGACGTGTCGCTTCTCATCCATTGGGGTACTGCACCTGAGGAGGAAAAGAATAAAAAACATTTTTTTTAAATTCTTTTTGAAAGATTTCGAATTCTCTTAAGGTAGCATCCAAATACTCATGCTTTCATTCCTCCTCAGAGGCGAACAGCCATTACGTGTTCCTTGGGTGGATCCCATAATTCATTTACGGATATTCACAAGTTCTCTAATAATAAGCAAAATGGATATGAATTGCCTGTAGACCTTGTGTAGAACTCGAAAAGTCTGTAAAGTGCAAGGAAGTGTTAGCACTAAGCATCCCAAAAACGTACTGTACTGTTGCACTCTGGTAAGTACCTAACGGCCCAGATAACCTTCATATTGTGATGTTAGATTTCTCTTGCTTCTCTTAGGACTAAAGAGCTGTCAATGGGTTGCAATTCCTTTTAGTACTATAATATATTGTTACAAAAAAAATCTGGTAAGTATAACTGAACTATGTTGCATGTAGAGGTGGACTTACCCTTCTATATTAATCTTTCTCTGCAGGTGTTTTTTCATACTAGTTGTAGGAGGGAAGGATTTTCTAAATGACCTAAGTGACGCAATATCACAGATTTCATTTAGAAGCAATTTGTAAGTCTGAAATGTTATTTTTAAAAAAAACCAAAAACAATTCCAGGTGCACTTTCCTAAAACTCATGAGAGGTGGTTCTGGACCTGCTTAGCCTTTTAAGGGCAGTATGGTGAGTTGTCCTTTTCCACAAATCCCAGATTCTTTGGTTGGCAGCTGAAACTTCTGCATTTCTGACTTGTGACACCTCATGAGCCTGAATTCCCAGAGCTGCTAAGCTTGCAGCTCCTCGGTGCTTCAGTGCCTACACTCAGCTATAGTGTAGTCTAGCAGCATTGACTTACTTGAAAGGAAATCTTGAAATTCCTGTTCGGTCGGAAACACAGATAATTTAAATGTTTATTCCTTTAGAGAACAAATGTTCCCTAGCTATCTTCCAAAGGTTGGTATTGTTTGTGGAGTAGAAACATGAGAATTTCTGCCCAGCTCTGCTCTAAAGTCCCTTAGATGACTTTTTGAAATCCCATGCTGAGTCTTTGGCTGCATTCAGAAAGGATCACAAGCAGGGAGCAGTTATTGCCAAGTTTTCAGTGGCAAGAAGGAGAATAATGTATTGATGAGTTAAATTTGAACTTTTGCTTCATTTTACCATTTGTGATCATTATTATTGCCTACACTAGAATAATTCTCAGAGTTTGGCCTACGGCTACAACTATTCTGTTCCATCTGTTGCAGAGATATGAATTTAAACAGGCAGAAAAACACCATCCCAATTCAATTCATGTACTACTACATCCAGGTAAAATTTGCCACTTCTCAATATAGAAAATTTACTTTGGAAAAAAGGTTTTCTATATCTGCTTATCTCAGGTGATTTCATGGCTCCTTCTCATAACACATCTATTCAGTGCTTCAGAAGAAACAACAGAGTGGCAGGTGGTGTAGTGCAGAGAAGGCTCTTGTGCCTGCTGATGCATTAGCTGTATCAAATAAACCTCCACTGATTTTACTAATACAGTGGTACAAATGATAGAAACTGCCTAAGGCCCTGTCTGTTCCTTTGGAGTAATGGTAGCATTGGTGGGACCTTGCAACAGCAGAGCAATAGGAGGAAAATGATAGGCAGATAAGGTAATAGCTGCTGCTTACTCAGTAAAATAGCAAAAGACAGCAGGTGCCTTGTGTTCTGTGTTTCCAGTTTGGTAACTGCAGTACTTCAAGTGTTGTGGCTGCGTGAATAAAACGTTAGCATCAATTTGAAGGATGTTTTAGATCATACCCTTTCAACGTTCAATGTAAAAGCTGAAGGGACAAGATCCACATCCTTTCACTTCTATCATAGAATCACAGAATGGTTTAGGTTGGAAGGGACCTTAAAGATCATCTAGTTCCAACCCCCTTGCCCTGGGCAAGGACACCTCCTATTAAACCAGATCGCTCAAAGCCTCATCCAACCTGGCCTCGAACACTTCCAGGGATGAGGCCTCCACAGCTTCCCTAAGTGACTTGTTACAGTGCCTCACCACCTTCATAATGAAAAATTTCTTCCTAAGATCTAATCTAAATCTACCCTCTTCCAGTTTGAAGCCATTACCCCTCATCCTATGACTACATGCCCTAGTAAAAAGTCCCTTTCCAGATCTCTTCTAGGCCCCTTTCAGATACTGGAAGGCTGCTATAAGGTCTCCCCGGAGCCTCTGTGTGCCCTTCCTTCTTTCGCTGTCCTTATTAATAATTTCTCTAACTCCCCCACCCTCCCTTTTTAAGCAACCTGTCACACCTCCATTGTTTCTTCTATCCCGTTCTGCTAAGGATATTGTATTCTCTTCCTACAGCTGTTAAAGTGATGCACCTTAAATCTTCTTTATAATGTTGTTCTGCCTGTTGGAAAGCAAAGCATTCATTGTGGATATAATGCAGTTTTATTTGAAGTGGTAATTAAATAAGAAGCAGTATATTGGGATGCAGAGTTGCCAAGTGCCTAAGAAGGGAGTGAAATTTTAATCTTTTCATGGTCTTCTGCCACCATTTGCCTAGGAAAGTAGAAGGCATGGGATATCTATCATCAGGAAAGAAGTTCTAACAAAGTGTTGGTTTCCATCTAAGCTCCTGGTTGCAGCCCATTACAAAAAGCACAAACCTCAAAAGCCACTCTTGACTTCAGTTCCCAATGAAGCTCCCATTTGATTATGTTTTCCAGTTTCTTTGACAGCTCAGCATCAGTCCTGCCTCCATCGCACGCAATTTTAAGATCCACTTCAATAAGCAGAACAAGTATAAACATGCTTCTGTACTCCAGTTATCCGGGGGGACGGGGGGAGAAAAAAACATGGAAATGCACAACATACTCAGTGGGGTGTTTGAACAAGACATATCACTTTTCTTTACATTTGGAGTGTTGCCCTAACTTTGAAATTCTTCACTCTCTGGTCTGTTCTAACAAGCCCTGGGTCCTTTCCTTTCGTTTTTCTCCTCCCAGCCTACATTCTCCTCCCTCCACAAGCACTGCTGACTCTGCTGCCTCCTTTTTCTCCCTTGCCTACGCTCTCAGAGTATCGTTGGCTCCATGCCTTACTCAGCCAGGATAGAGTCACGAATACCGCATACTGTTCAAATGTGCATGTCTGATGTGAAAAGTTTTAAAGTAAATGCTTCTGAAGATAGAAACTGTGGGGGGAATATCACAAACCAAGAAAATTGCTGTGTTTTCTAAAGAGAGAAAACACATTGAAAATAGTCATTTGTAAATGACACATATGCCTGGCGAGTGAATCATATGCAGTGTTCTAAAAACTAGGGTGTATTATGAAAATAATGTAAAATAGGGACCTCAAGATTATCTGTTTAACCCCCATCTCCAGGGCAGTTCAGCTGTACCTCAAACGTTACTACCAATGTTTATCTAACCTTTTCAAAGAGATTTCCATTATGGAAATTAAGCAATATCCCTAAGCAGTATATTTAATTTACTGGTGGTTTCTTACACCTCTGAACATGGAGGACATTTTACTTCTTCCTCTTTGCAGTAACTTCATATATGTGTTATATACATTAGGTGACTTCTCAGTCTCTCTGTTCCGCAGATAGAGCACCTCTCATTCTTTCAGTGTTTGCTCAAAGGGTATTCTGTCCAGACATTGCTCATCCTTGTCTTCTTGCCTCTAGATTTTAAGTGGTGTACAGTCAGTGGATTTTTTGAAATGTGGAGTCCTAAACTGAACAAACTGCTTTGGAGGAGGCTTTGTTAGCTCTTAGTGCTGTGATGTTTGGGGGGTTTATTTTCTTCTCCCAGCAGTGTGACAGTGTTGACTGATGTTTGTTTTCTGAGCTATTTTCACCCCCCAGGTCCTCTGCTGTCTCCTAGCCGGTCATTTTGCATCCAGTATTTGTGCAGTTGATTGTTGTGACCTTCCATTTGCTGACAAGATCTGAAGTACAACACTTAGCGTCTATCTTTACTGAGGCGTATCCTATTTATTTCAGACCCCTTTTCCATTTTCTTACGATTGTTTGGGATTCTAATCCTGTTCTCCAGCAGTTTTTGCCCTTTGCAACTTTACATGGTCTGCAAACACAGCAAGTGCGTTACATCATCCAAGGCATTGATGAAATGCCTGTGTACTAGGAGTCTCATTAAGACAATAAGCTAATGATAGCTATCCTTCAAATACAGTTTTTCAACCGGGAATGCGCCTGCTTTATGTTACTCATATTCCCTTTGGTTCACTATGAAGATGTTGCGTGAGGTAGGTTAGGGCATCAATGGTACGTTTTCTAGTAATGTCAGAGGAGTTTGGATTGATGTCATTTGTGTTGACTGCTAGTGATCACCTTGCTGTCTTCTCCGTGTCTGTAGATTAATTCTTTGTTGTTCTCTAACCTTGCCAGCAATTACAGGGAGGTGCACTGAAATCTGATTCTCTCTGTTCTCCTTTTCCTACTCTATTTATCTGTCTGTTTCCAGTCTTTAAGTATCTCTTTGTCTTCCACAAGTTCTTGAAGACTTTTCCTGAAAACTTTTCTTGCCTACAAGGTTGTTGTCATTCCTTATATCAGGCTGACACTTTTTACTTATGCTTCCTTGTAATTATTTGCTTGTAGGTGTCAGATAGTGTGCAAGAAAATGTCAACCTTTCAATTATTATACTGGTTTTAATTACTCTTACTGCCCCCCTCTTATTTAGCAAAGCTGTTCTTTGATAGCTTTTTGAGATGAAGGCTGTTGTTCTTTTCAGCTGCTTGTGATATACCTTTTCTATTTTATTCTGGAGTCTTGGGGCCAGGTTCTGACCTAACCTCAGTGCCTCTGTATCTTTGGCTGTCAGGAGACGTGATCTTCAGTCAGAATAAGCCAAAAGCATTTAAACTGTCTTAAGGTAAATCATCCTAACTGTGCCCCAGGCCACATTTAGGAGGTGAAGCCATCTTTGCTTTTTGCTCTTTAAGGCAAGCTCAGCAGATATCTGGCTCATCTGGGAAATGAGCTCACTGAGTTTACGTGAAATACTTCGTTGACTTAACTTTTCTCTGCTTTGAATGTAGTACTTCTTTGAAGTGCTTTTACAAAGTTATCTTTCTTCCCTTTTACCACACATTATGGGGTGAAAACCTTGCCCCGCTGAAATCAGTGTGAGCTTCAGTTAGGTCAGGAATTTCACCCTAGAATTTAAAATACAGTCATATTGTGCAAGCCTTAAGTAGTGTGCTTCGTTTTGCTAAGCTCACTTTTTATCTCTAACCACTCTTCAAATAAATAGGGAATAAGAAGAGCAGTGCATATAATCTTGATTTTTGTACAGACAAAACCAATGTTATACAAATTTTTATGTTTTTAGAACAAGGCCAAGTTCTCTGGAATCTATTTCATTACCTGTTAAATAAATTTGGATAAAGAATGGATTTGTGTCTCAGTGAACAATCCTAGGAAATCTGAGTTGAATTGATGACCCTGACATTGGCATTACCTTACCATACTTTCACATTTCCGTCTGTAAAATGAGGATAATGATACTGGTATTTCTTTAAAGCCCTTGGAGATCTTTGGTTGAGAACTTTTGGTTATATTCTTCAAGTGACACTTCTTTACTTTCCAGAAACCTTTTCAGGCTTTCATTAAAAAAATAAATGTTCAGCTTTTTGTACTGGCACTTAGAGACCTCAGTGTTGCTAGACCTGTGAGATCTCTCCCAAAAATGAGTTATAAGAGATGGGCTCTTCCTTTTGCAGCCCTTGGTCTTTGTGCTGAGCTAGACAAGATTGGTGTTTTGCCTCCCAGCAGGAATACCCACCACTATTGATGCTTCCAGGGAATGAGTGTGACAGTTGTCTTGCACTTAGAAAGTGAAGTCTGTATAGGGCTCTCCTAATAGAGAAGTTGTTTTGGAGTCCCATTAGAGAGCTAAGTGCCTTTTAGAATATATTTAAATTAATGAAGGGATTAAAGGATGTTGGTGCTTACAATAGCAGAGAGCTGTTCTTAATGACCCAGAATAGTGGTTCAGAAGGGAACAGGTCTGACTACACCGTTACGTAAGAAACAAGGAGAAAAGAAACCAAGTTTGCTTGAAGATGAAAAATTCTGCGCTTGTAGGAGAGGAAGATAAAGAAAGTGAGAAATCTTGCTATGTTGTGGCAGTTTCTGGACTATCACAGTGAAGATTTTCTAATTATCAGGAGGGGTTTGTTTGTTTGTTTGTTTTTTAACAGCTGAGGATTTTAAATGAGAAAAGTAGCTGTTATATAATATTTAGCACCGAAATATCCCGAGGTTTTTGTGCGACTCCCTTGGCATGGAGTCAAGTAGGGATAAAGTACTTATGTTTCTATGTTTCTTAAAATGACTTTTTCAACACGCTGAATGGTTCTGGGGTCTCGGGGGAACAGTCTAGGCCAGACTGACAGTGGAGTTGCATCATAGGCTGCCATCCCAATGGAAATGGGAATAAGCAGACAACTTCCATTAGAGGCCACCGTTGAGATTACAGCAGCATGTTGGAAGTACTGTTTGCGTTCCAAAGAGTAATTGCACATCACTAGAACACGTCCCACGTTGCTGCATAGTAGAAATAGTCAATATTGGCTTGGTGGGGGAAAGAAAGAGAATTGCATACTGTAAGTGGGAAAAGCTTTAGACCCGTCTTTCTATCTGATGGCATATTCTCTGTGAGATATTTTCTTGCGGAGGACTCTAAAAGTGTGTATTCTTCTGTTCTTGATGATTTACAGCCTTACATGTTTTCCAGGTTTCAGACGTAAATTGCTATTCTGATTTTTTTCTGATGCACTTTTAAAGCCAAGGTTTTCCAAACTTCAGCTGCTTGCTTTAGGAAACCATTCCACTGCTGATTAAATTTTACTGTGAAGTGTCTTTATCCCAGTGGTCTGATTTTTCTTAATTTCTTCCTGTTAGGCTTAGATCTTTCTCTTTATTTTAACCCACAAAATTCCTAGCTTCACATCATCAAGTATTCGTACATTTTATGTAAGCTGGTTTTGTCCACTACATTTCAGGTCTCTTGGGGTCTTTTAATGTCTGCCCTGTGAATCCTTGTATTGTTTTCCCACATTAAGATGACTGGCACTGAATGCATAGTCCTAAAATGATCCTTTCCTTGTACATATAGGTACATCTTCCACTTATGCCTCTGCCTGTGCAGCCTAATCTCTCATTTGGCACTTTGTTGCCAAAGCACTTGGCAAATCTGTGTTTCACAAATAACTTTCGCAGGTCATTTCTGAAAGTTTTTTGCCCTGCTCTGGTGCCACAATGCAAGTTAGCTAATTTAAACTCTTAAGACACATTAGCATAGAGAAATGATTGAAACATGTATTTGGTAGTGGAAAGCTTTTAGGTTAGCGGTTGCTCATTCAAAGGTGGTTGCAAAGAAGGGAAGGTGGGAAGAGAAGAGTATCTGGGTAATCTCTGCACCTGAGGAAAACCTATGGTAGCCTGTGACTGCTGTAATGAGCCCTGGGGCCACTGGTGGTCGGCATCTTTCTGCTCCTCTGCCTTGTGCTGGAAGGCTGGACCACCACGAAGCAGCTCCAAGGTAGGTAGAAGGGTGTAAAGGCTGATTTAAAACTACAACTGCATTTTGCTCCCTTGTCTTTGCCAAGTATTCTGTGGTGAGAGCTAATGATTGGCATCGCTGCCTCCCCGCATGTTCCTTCTTTGGAGGGCATAGGCCTCAGCTCAAGGGCATGCACCTCATGGAGCCCTTAGTAATTGTACAAGTGTGCTAGCCTTATTACAACTTATGTTCACTTTGCCCTTTTTGTACAAGGGTGAATGATCCCACAGAATAGGAGATGATAGAGAAATATGTCAGTTTTCTTAATTTCTATCTGATATATTTACTTACGTCTTTCAAGATGTGTCTTCTTTTTATCTCTAGTTGAGATTGCTGCCTTCCTAAGTCCCAGTGTGGTGTGTGTCTTTTCTCTTAGGCATTCAGAGTATTTTCCTAGTCTGCATTTCCTTAGCCTATTCCTCATAGCATTTTCCAGTGAGATCATTAGTGAGATATATAAAGGGGGCTTATATGAAAGATGGAGAGAGAGTTTTTACCAGGGCTTGTAGTGACAGGACAAGGGGCAACAGTTTTAAACTGAAAGAGAGTAGATTTAGACTGGACATAAGGCAGAATTTTTTTTTTCCGATGAGGGTTGTGAGGCACTGGAACAGGTTGCCCAGAGAAGCTGTGGATGCCCCTTCATTGGAAGTGGATGGGACTTTAAGCAACCTGACCTAGTGAAAGATGTCCCTGCCTGTCACGAGGGGGTTGGACTAGATGATATTTAAAGGTCCCCTCCAACCCACACCTTTCTATGATTCTGTCCTGAAAATAATTAGACCTATTTGACAGGTATTTGGATGTTGGAATTGATGTCTGTTCTTTGTTCACTGGTGTAATGTTTAATGTCCTGCTCAAGTTATCCAAATTCAGTTCTTCCTTCTTTTTCTCAGCCCAGCAAGACCTGGGTTGAAACTGTTTTCTTTCTCAGTACTACTGATGCTTGATTCAGCTGTACCGGTTCTCTCTGCCTCTTTTGTCAGCCTAGGAGGACACTTACGGGAAAGTGCTTATTGCACCTTGGGTTTCTGTCATGTGCTTCTGGTTCAGAGGAATGCTTTGTTCTGTGTTTTCTTAGCTAGGAGAGGAAAGCATTTTGATTTCAAACCATTGGAGAGAGTGTGCTTTGCAAACCAAACTTCTTTTTACCTTGCCGCATTACTCTCCTTGATGGCATATTGATTTACTTTACTCAGCCAAGTTGGGCCAGGCCCAGCTTTCTGCCCAATTATGTGTCTCAGCATCTTGCAATTTCACATCTTAAGCAGGACTCAGACTTGTTCCTCTATCAAGCTCTGTAACTGTAGGTTCTTCCTGTGCATTCCTTTTGGGCTTATGAGGAGCAAACACAGTGCAGGTATACCTGGAGGCAAAAGCAGCGGGTTCCACCCCAGACATTGAACACCTCCTTAGCAGCATGTGGGATTTCTGCTCCTACAGCAGCCTCCTGCTTTCCCACACGGCATCATGCAAATGAACAGGACTAGGACAGAGCTGAGTTTGAAAGTTTACTGTATAGGTGCTTGAGTCCTCTTTTCTGCAGAGGTTGTGTTGAGAATGTGCAGGCTGAGGTATCTTGAGCATAGGTGATCTCTCCAGCCATTACATTTCCTTCAGAATGTTTCTTTCTTTATATAACAGCAGCGTGTATCTTGGTGTTTGAGTTTCTGCTAATTGTTTAGCCATGGACATTTAACTTAGGGGAAAAATTTCAGATCGCTTCTTTAAAAGCAGTTCAGTCTGGTCCGGTATTATGGTGGTGTTTGCTGAGATGGTTAAGCTGGTCAGAGGCTGTGGTTTGAGCTCCTAAGCTGATTTGACTGCTCACTGTTGCCAGAGGGGTTTAACCATCTGATTGGGGTCTGGGTGTCAGGTGAGCACGAGAATAAGTGAGATGGGAGATGTGGGAATGAGTTGAGATGAGTGCAGCACCCCCACTTTCCCAGACAGCTCTGAGATGCCAGCCTGACTCAGTGTCTCCTGAGGTTTTAGCAGCTCTCTGCTGCAGGGAGAGGCAGACCTGCCTTGCTCCTGGCCACTTGCTTCCTGTGTGTTGGCAACTAACTGAGCCCCTTGAGCCAGCTCAGCTCACTAAACCTCCAGAAAATTAACTATTTATAAAACTGTGAGTTCTCTGACTGTCTCAGCAGAACAGCTCAGCACTAGAGCCAGTTCCAGAGGGCAGCAGGGTGTCTCTTAGAAGCAAGCATCAGACTGACTACTGTCCTGTGAAACAACCACCTGTCCTAGCTCCTTCCCCTAGACTGAGGTTTAGTACTAGACCAATGCCTTTACACTGCCTCTAAACCTAAGAAAAAAATAATTCACTGCTATAGCTGCACCTAGATCTCTCCTGGCGTAGATGAAGCTCCAGTGAAGTGTTACAAAAGCTGCTTTGACATTCATGCTTCCTTTTTGACAGAATAGTTACTGTATTTTTAAGTAACATCTTACAGCGCACATGGCTGTATAATTTACAAATTGCATATTGCTAGCCCAGAACACTAAATTTTGTATTCAGATAGTGTGATACTTTTTGTACTGCTTTGTTAGCACGTGAATTTTCAGTCTGAGAAACAGTGATGTTTTCCCAATTGGAGGTGGTCCTGGAGGTTGGTCGTACCTCCTGGAGGAGGCTGGAGGTTGGCCATACAGGACTGTCCTCAGCAGAAGACAACACTGTAGTTCATACCAGCAATTCAGCTTTTATGCAGTAATAATTAAAAGAAAAAAGTTTGTATTTATTTGCTGGCCAATTATCCCATTTTTTAGGATTGGTCTTTACTAGAAGATAAAATGAAGAGAAATGCAAAAGGAAAATTAAGTCATTAATGTACTCTTTGCTTCTAGCTTTCACTTCATTTGATTGTAAATTGTTTGCAGTAAAATTGCAAATTAGTGGCTTGGGTAAAGCTCTATAAATTCCTTTAGTATCAGATTTAAATGAGGAGGAATTGGGTCTCTAACCTTCATGGAGTATAACTATAGCTGGATGTGTTCCTAGGGGCTAATTATCCATTCCTCCATATCATTTGCTTGAACTCTCAATTTCTCACTGTTTAATGCACATTGGGTGGATGCTGGAAAATGCCTAAGAAGATGTGAGATGGAAGCTTAGGCAGGGAGGTGCTCTCACTACCAAACACGGATCTCAGAAGACGTGCCGCATCCCACAGCAGGTTTCTGAATGGGAGTGGCATTTAAAAACTTGTGCTGCTTTCCAAGAGTATTGCAAAATTTACATCTTGAGCTGGCAGAAAGAGAGACAAGAGTTACACTGAAAGTAGGTTTTCTACATTTTTATAAGAAGAGCAGGTTGAAATAGCCATCTCTCTTGGAAAGGAGAAATACCACATGAACTTCCCAGTTAGTTGTCTCTGTACCTCTTACCTAGGTACAGGGGAAGCATCCTGTAAGGCAAGCTAAATCTTGGATTAGTGTGACATATTACTACTGCCACTTCATTTATTTTATGACTGAGATAATTTCTTCCTGTTTATCACACAGCTAAAAGAATGATTCTTCCATTCTCAGGCCTGTGAAGCAGTGTCTTTCATCTCACCTGTATTGCTTTTACCAAAAGCCAAAGTGATAGGGAGAATAATATTTACAGGGAATATTCTGAATTTTTAGAGAAGAGACACGGAGAGAGGGTTGGTTGGGTGTGTGGTGGCTGTGACTGGCCTGGAGGAAAGGGTCAATGGCTGGAAGTGCATCTGTGTGTGCTCAATTCTAGCCAGGTGTATGGGAAGAGGGGGCTTCTGTGATGCAGAAAATTTAAGATCCAGTTTGTGTGCATAAATAACTGGATTCAGATACTAATTAGAGAGCATAATTTGTTTGGAGAGTCGAAGATTAAAGGAACTCTTGTCTTCCTGTCAGAACAATGTTGTCTGCGTTGTGCTGTCTGATAAATCAGATTGCATAATGGGGGTATTGTGTGGGTTTTCCAAGAGCAAATCAGAATATGCCAATATTAGACCCATGCTTCCTCTCCCCTTCTCCCCCCCCTTCTCTGGTGCACTGCTTACATCTATGGAAGACTTTCTGCTCCCTTTACTGTCAGGTTTAACTGCCTTTGTAGGCTACACGGTGGCTCCTGTTAGCTGTACAGGGTACTAGTCCAGTCATCAGCGGGAAGGCTTCTTACCTCGGGCATTTGAGATACAATGCTAGGCACGTGTCCTGCTTTTTGCACTTTGAACCTCTGTCTAATTCTAACTTATTTCCTCTGATGCAATGATCCTTCAGCCTGGAAAGGATAAGCAGCAACACTCGTCTATTGTCAGCTTTGCTCAAGCCGTGGGGAGGTGCAGTAGCTGCTGTTCTGTTCTGTTTGTAAAACAACAAAAGCAAGAGCAAAATGCTTGAATAGAACGAGCAAGAGCAAAAACAAAAACAAAACCAAAACCGTGAGGCAAATCTTACTTATCTTTCTCACTGGGTAAATGCAGCCATACATACAGTCTGTGAGTATGGTATACATAGGGCCTGGGCTGTGTACGGATGGGAATGCATTTGCAAGGAGGGGAGGTCACCTGCAATTATTAACAGTATTATTAAGCTGAAATGAAACAGGGAGATAAAAGATACGGGGATCAGGGTTTGAGTTTTGTTGGTTTGAGGAGTTGTGTGGGTTTTGTTTGTTTTTACTGGTTTTTGTTCTGCAAAGATGAGGATGTCTTATCTGTGGCTTTGTTGCTTTGGATACAGTTTGTGTCCTTCTTAATAGTTGCTTATCCTTTTGAATTGTTACGTTGGTTTAACACTATGCAGAAGCCAAGTCTCAGAGAAGTGCTGGATGTCCCTGGCTTTTTTCAGTTGGATATATTGTGTCACTAGAACAGTGAAATTTCACCAGCACCAGGGTAGTATATCCAGTATGCAGTCGTACGTTGGCTCTGGAGCTTTTATTGCTTACGCTGTCACTATGTATTAAGAATTAGTGAGCAATGCGCACTGGATTGCTTTAGACGTGGTTTATATATTATTCCTAACATACCCTGACAGACCGTGCTATCCCAGCTGCGCAGTGTTGGTAGTACAGCAAGGAGTATCAGCCGTTGTCATTAAGTTTGGAATATAGGTTCATTTACAGTCTCAAATTCTTATTTATACATAGCTTTATGAAACAGGCATCTGTTGGGATAATAGTTTCTGTCCAGAGGTGAATCTGTCTAGAGGCTTGTCACCAAAAGGAACTTCCAAATTCTGCATAGATTTAGAAAACCATTTATCACCCGTGTTTTGTCATGAGGAATATTTTCAAACTTGCCTTTACACAGTAGATTTCCTAAGGAGCAAGAAAACATGATTTTTAAAGCAAATGCTATATTTTGGCAGAAAGCAGTGGAGAGAATGCTTGATGAGTATTGAGTTAGGCAATACTTCTTGCTCAGTTTTTTGTGAAATTGGTGGTAAACCGGTCTGTGCGTAGAGGGCCTGGTCTGATTGCCGTTGGACCATTTGAGTCCTTTGTGGACTGTGGATAAACCAACATTAAATCTTTAATGTGGAAGCAGACAAATAAACGAATTTTTCGGAGTGCTCTGTATTTGCTTCTCATCTGTCTTGTGCATCTCCTGTATATCTTGCATCTATGGAGTAGTGTGAAAAAGACTCTGGCTTGCCAACTCAGATCTTGGGGTGAAGGGAGAGAAAAGCTGGCTATGACAGTTTTAAGCAGAGGAGAAGTTCGCAAATGGGGAAAGATGAGGAAGATAAAAAAATGTGGAAATAGGAACATTAATGGTAAAACATGAAAAGAAAAACATAGGGAACGGGACAAAGGAGGAAGTGAAACATAAGGAAAGTGAAGTGCCAGTGTCAAAGAAAAGAGAAAATGAGTGAGGCAAATAGAGGAAAACAGAAAGCTTATGTCGTTGTCAAGTCTTTTTTTAAATATGTAAAACCAGAAGCGTTTCAAGATGTGGATGTGTATGTATAGAAATGAATATGTAGTTTGAGCCTTTTAAAATATAGGCTGTAATCTTGAATTTTTCAACTTAAATTGGAGTCCTGTGGGCTTAGTGGAGCCATATCCCATGTAGTTATAGTAACAGATGGCCGCATTAGTGATATCTCATATACAGGCGCATCCCTCCATCTTACTGCTCCTCTGACACCGGGGTTGCCCTTATTCTGCCATATGGCCAACAGTGATAAATGGTGAGGTCTCAAGAGCTGGTTCTGCTGGTAAGTGACTGCCTGTGAACAGGTGAATCCAGACAGATCAGTTATCTGGTTTTGAAATGTAAAAATGTGTGCGAGACTGAAGGGTGGACACAAGAAACATCGTGTTACTCTGTTGTTTGGGATGAAATGGGGTATTTGAAGTGTGGCAGTAGTCAGCAGAATGGTAAAAACAGGATCCCGTGTGTGCCTAAAGCATGTGCTAAATGGGCAATAGAAACACAAACAGGAAAAAAAAATCAAGAAATTTTTCCCCTGGGGACAACAACATAACATGTTTCTGTAAAACTTACTTGTTTGGGGAAATGTGTATGCTAGTTAATTGAAACATTCGCTCCTGTCAACTGAGAATTGACAGGAGAGGAACACCAAAGCAGACAAATAGCAGCAAACTGTCTGAAGGCACATTTTTTTTGGAGCCCTGTCTAGTCTGCAGCTTTTGAGTTCTTCCTTTTTCCAAACTATAATGTGAAAATTTAAAATCAGCAATGAAATATATCAGGAAACTTAAAAGCAAATGACAGTTTGAAGAGAGAGGGGAATGTAGCACTCGGATCTTCTGTATATCAGGGTAGAGGAAACATGTTTTATATTGTTTGTGTATCTGCAAAGCTGTGGTATTATTAGAAATTCCTTTCAAACTAAGGAGCTCAAAATAAAACTCCCATTTAGGAACAGTTGTACTGCTTAGTTTACCACACTGATATTTACAGCCAACTAATCTGAATCCCTCTATCCCTTAGAAATCGTCAGTCCTTTCAAAGGTGTGAGCATCTTCCCACTCTGTCAGATTTGAATATTTAACCTAGAGAATGAACTTGAGTTGAAATGCAACTCCTTTGGCAAAGGAAACTTCCTTTGAAGTTTTTGGATGTTCTACATTCCATGTTTCCTGTTTTAAATTAAAAGAACAAAGCACTCTTGAATAGCACACTGTAAGCACCCTGCAAAACCTGCATCTCCAACATCTGGTCGGCTGACGTGAGGAGCCAGACAGAAGAAAGAGGTCAGGGGCATTCCATTCATCTTCCCATCAAACAACCTGCCCTAGCTAAGAGAGAAGTTCATGCGATTCAGAGCTAATGTGGTTGGTTGTATCCTCAATTACAGGGCAGCCAGACGAAAGGCTTCATAAAGAAAGCTCACCCCTATGCTTTGTTGATGAGGGTGATGCAGTAGCCCACACTACACATTGCAGGGCTTACAATGACAATCTCTTGGACAGAAAAAGCCTCAAATTTACTGCACCTGCCTTTCTCTGAATTTCATAGGTCACTTCTTATCCAGCTCACATAGACCTTCCATGTTTGTGTGCTGTCCATAGACCATGATCTCTCCCAGCTTCCAGGCAACAAGATTCATGATCCCACTTAAACTGTGAAGCTTCTTAGGACATGCCCATTTTGCAGGAGTGGAGAAGCCCAGGCCAGATAAGGTTTGTGGCATTAAAAGCTTCGTGTCTGAAAAATTAAAGAATTGAAATCAACTTGAAACTTACCCAATTGGACCAGGTGTAGAATATTAGTTTCAGTCTAGACTCGGGGTGGAAATCATTTTAGCAACACTGATGATAAATCTCTCACTCTGGGCTGAATGATGTCTCTTCATATTCATGTACTACCTTGGAGCATTCAGTGTTAGACTGAGGTCGTGCTGTCCCTGTGCAGAAAGTACAGCGTAGATTCCAGCAGCACAGAGATGCAGAAGACAAATAGCTTAGCCTATCTTTCACCAAAACTATTGCTGTCCTGTAGGCTTGGACAACATCAGCTTGTAATTAGGGACTAGGTAGTTGAAGTTGAAGGATCTAAGCAAGGCGGAGGTGAGGACAAAGGAGAGGAGAGCTGGAGGATGCCTTTGACCAAACCTCAGTTGTCCTGTACAGTGTATGGTTTAGAAGCACTGCTGGATTCTGTGGTGACACGAAGCTTTTGAGTGGCAACCTTTGTGATTCATGATTCCTGATTCCTGCCATCTCTAGTTGGCAGGGAGATTTTGTCCTAGCTTAGTTATGATTTTATGGGACTCTTGTGTCCCGTCTGGGCTACAGCAATGCAGCATACGTGGGCATAAAGCCATTGGTTCTTAGGCAACTGCAGTCACACAGAGTGCTGCAGCATTTCCCCTCAGCAGCGTGTACTCGTGGTAGTAGCACAAGGCACCGTTTCTTTTCTCTGAAGTATCGCTACAGCTGCTGGGCCATTTGGCAATCTGAATAGGGAGCATAGCCTGTACTGGCTGCCGACTTTTTGGTGACACCTAGTTTGTCAGACTATCTGTCTGAGAAGGGATCTGGAACAGCCTTTATGTTAACACATCTGTTGTATTTATAAACCTGCACTGATGCTTGAAGAGATGTTTGAAAAATTGTATATGCCATTTTTAGATGAAGTTTGAAAAACCTGGTGTATATCATATAGATCATATACTTCATGTGTAACCATAAACATCATATATCATCATAAAATACTAAACATCATCACACAGCATGTGTACGTTTGTACAATGTCAGGGAGATCAAGGGTATAGATAAAATGGCAGGAGATGAAAAGAAAATAATATTCCCACTTTTATTAAAGATTCAGTGGTCAGTATGTTTGGATATTGCCCTTTAAGTAATTAACAGTTGTTGGATCAGAGTGACTCAAGTAATTACTGGCAGGTTTTTGTTGTTGTTATAATCTGGTTCTTTTGCCTATCTAATTATGGAATTTCATTATTTCTTTTCCTGAATGATTCAGGTGTTGGCTTGCTGGTAGAAAATTTTGGCCACGCTGATAGGGAGAGATATGTATCTCTTTGAAACTGGATTCCATAAGCTGATCAGAAAAACCTTCCCGTAAGCATGCTGAGAGTTGAAGGCATCCAAACTTTTTTCTCTGGCAAAAACTCTGTAGTGGTATCAGGCAGATTCTGTTTTTCTGCTGGATGGGAGCTGGTTGCCGATTACGAATCAGGAGCCAGGGGTGCTGTGGGAGAGGGTTTGTGAAGGTTATGCCAGCACTAGCCATTAGTGCTGTGCAGCAGGAGCAGAGCTGTAGCACCAATCTGCTGGTCCTGAGGCCCTAATGTCCACATGAATGTATATTTGAGGTGTTGGGACTAGCTCTGCTTTGGTCCCACGTGCTCCACTAGCGGCTGAAGTGCCTGGGCTGTGCCTGTGCTCCTGTTGGGTGGGCTGCTGATCGGAACTACAAATTGCTGTAGACACAGCTGTTAAATGTCTGGTCTTACCTCTTGAGTAAGTAAATTGAGACCAGAGGAACAGGCTCTTGGAGGAAGTGACAACACTAGATCTGACTTACTGTTAGCTAAAATCAAGGTCCGCTAAGAGTAACACCTTGGGAAAAAAAAAAATAAAAAAAAAATCTTTTAATGTTGACTTTGCTTCAGATACAGGAGAAAATGAGGAAGCTCTTTCTGGAGCTAAAACAAAAAGAAAAAAGGGAATCAGCATTAAAACAAGAGGCTAATATGCCAGAAACACTAGTGCAATTACCTCTCTCGGATAGCTGCATATTTTGACAAAGCCTATGATGAGTAAGCCACTAGATTCAAGAAGTGCCTGCATGTTGAGAGCATAAAGCAGTTACAGTCTTACACTAGTATTCTTAAATGTTTTTATTTAAAAAAACCCCACCACTCCACCCACCATAAAATCAAAATCTAATTACATGCAATGGAAGATATTTCCTAAACAGTCTCAATTGGTGCATGTGCTGCCAAACTGAAGACTCCATACCAAGTGAACTGTGTTATCGTGAGTGTGTCAACATAAAGGGGGTAATAAGGAAACTGTGAAGAAAAACTGCTTGAACAGTTTCTTACAAGTGATGTCCTTACTACAGGCCCATGTTTAAATGCTGTCACTTTAATAAATTAACAAATTTCTGCTTATTGAGCTATGTTGTTCAGGTGTCTCATCAACTCCTACAAACCTAAACAGACTTTTTAACGAAACAGAAGTCTTTAGAGCGCTAACACAATTAACTTTGTGACAGTCTATCATATCTTGACTTTGCAGCCAATATGATTTTAAAAACCTAGATCGGCAATGAAGGTAGCTATAAATGTGGTTTGCTTAACAGGTTCAAGTTATTCTGCATTAATTTGAACATAAGATAGTGCTGGAACTACATTATCAACCGGAAAACTGAATTCTGGTTAAGCACATCTTGCTCCTGGTCATACTGGCTGCTTAAAGTGTACTTAAACACAGCTTGAACTGATTTGGATTTGTTAGTCTTCCTCTTCTGCCATTTCACTTTTCTGCCCTGATTTGTATTTCTGCCCTCCAGCGCAATGTTACGCAGAAATCTCTCGTTCTCCTGCACCGTCAGGCCAGCCCCATTGCTCTTTGAAAACATGTTGTTGCAAATTCTACAAATCATGGGAAAAAATTACATGATCTTAAAAACTATTGCTCTGTTCCCTGCATTAAATATTCATATTTTTACCCTTCTCTTTCCATCCCCTCTCACAAGTAAGTAGTTCAGCCCAGACTGAATCATCTTCTGTCATCGGGGGCCTGCATTCTCAGTAGAACAATGTGAAGTCCTGGCAATCTTTCACTGTCATTTTAGGAGAGGATTAGCTCTTTCATTGTTTTACATAAATACCGAAATGATCATAGCTTTTATATATCACTGCTTGCTGCAATTTTTTTCCCCTTAAACACCAAGTCAATGAACAGATTTTTACAATTTGTAGCTGCTCAGTCATTTTGTATGGCTTTTTAATCTCTAGAGGCCAGATGGAAGCACGATCCTTCAGCACTGCTTGTTTTGCGTAATGTAGAGAGTGGAACTGCATTTGAATAGCACACAGTCATAGATGTGTAAGTATATAAATATTTTTCTTTTCTATCCTGACATTTTCTCTTCTAATATTTCGGTTTGGTTTTCTTTAATGACAGTTTTCTACAGGGAGAACTGTCACCAAGTATGCCCTGGCAGACATCTTAACACAGAAGAAAACAATGATTTTTTGGTCAAGGAGATTTAAGAGAGAAACTGACACTACTCAAGTGGTAACTTTCCGAGACAGCTGATGACTTACCTTGGTTTCAGGGCACTGAAAAAACTGCTGTTGGACTGATCTGGAATGATGTGGAATTTTTTTTCTTCTTCGTTAGAGGCTTTATTTCAAGCTCTCCTGCAATCCTAACTTGTAGTTGTATTTACGGATTTATTCTCTGCTGTCAGACTGCAATCAATTGATTAAAATCCGTAAATATTAATAAACATCGTTTCAGTTTCAGCTGCAGTAACAAGATGCTATTGGGAGACGTTTTACGTACTTGAGCAGCTTTTTATAGCTAACTCCCTCCAGAGTCAAATCCTGACATGTTCTCAGCGATAGGAAGCGAATGGCTTTCCCGCATGTTTGTCGAGGCCCATGTGACAAATCCTATACGGCAACTGCAGGAGAGGACACGCACACCTGTTTGTGGAAGCGTCACATAAAACGTCCTGTGACATATTTTAGCATCGACCAGTAAGCTGAGCAACTTGACCTGCTTTACCCTTTGTGGGATATATGATAGTAAATTAACAACAAGAAATAGAAAAAAAAAAAAAAGAAAAGAAAGACATGCTAACATGAAAAAACACATTTTATTGCACTTAAGTTATAAGAAAATAAAATTTCTAAGTGAATCAAACCATAGACACAATCCCTTTAAAGGTTGTTTTCCTCCATCATGTCAGGTTGTTACATAACTAAAATTAACCAACTGGAATCTGATTGTTTTAAATCAGACTATAAATAAAACAAAAAAACCAAACAAACAAACAAAAAAAAAAAAAC
>VYXH01008830.1:104203-137759 GCA_013397275.1 Burhinus bistriatus
AAAAAAAAAAAAAAGGAGGAAAAAAGATCGCCTAGGATACAGTGTTAAACCACTTTCACAGTTCAGCTTGAGTTGTGGCTCTTGGAGAATCATAGAATGGTTTGGGTTGGAAGGGACCTTAAAGATCATCTAGATCCAACCCCCCTGCCCTGGGCAGGGACACCTCCCACTAGACCAGTTTGCTCAGATGAATGAGGCAAACCATTTGACTCTTTCAGTTCTCATTTTGTTTGTATGTGACTTCTTTACAAAAACTTAAGTTTTTGCTCTGTCAGTTCCTCCCAGCAATAACTGTAACAGTTGTTGGTTGTTTTTTTTTTTTTCTCAAATACTGTAAAACACTAAGACTGACCAGCAACTTTATTTTCATTTTTGTATTTTATAATATTTTTTAAAAATTTTGTCAGTTTTTTAATGTATGTTCATTCCATTCACCACAGCCCTCACAAAGAAAAATTTCCCCACAGAACAGGCTGCAATAGCTTTGTTCTAAGGAATGTGTTTTAATTTTTGCCCAGAAAAAAAGAAAATAAGCTTTGCACACACACTCAATTCTTTATTTGCAGGCAAACTTCACTCTTAATTGTCTGAAACTCTTCCACTCTCAGCCTCTTAGAGGCACAGTTGGCTCAAGTTTCAGTGGCAAAAAGTCTTTTTCTGTAACCAAACTAGAGCAAATTTGGAATTCAGTCTGGGACTAAAACGTCACAGCAGAAAAAAAAATAAAAAAAAATAATTTGCTTTTCTTTCTTTCATTTAGCAGCATAAATAAGTTTGGCCACTGGGAATACAGTACAGGGGTGGGACAACACTCCCATAATTGAAGACCTACTTCTAGCACCAGCATTGCGAATTAAATCCATCAGAGGACTCTCAAAACCCAGGACAACTTGCCACCTCAGAGCAACTTATGCGTTGAAGAGTGTAGATGGAAGCAACAGTAAATAGATTAAACAGAGGCTAATACTGTGATTGACATTGGCAATGGTTGGCAAAAAAAGAGGAATAAAAGAAAAAAAAGAAAAAGCTCTGATAAAACTGTACAAAACAATTCACAGTAATATTTTAGCTTTTCCACACCAGGAATGGACTCTTTGTTTTTGTTTGGTTTTTTTTTCGTTGCAGATGCTCTCTAGTTTTTGAAAGTCAACCAGTGACTGCTCATAGAGGTTGGAAGGGACCACTGGAGGTTGTCCAGTCCAACCCCCTGCTCAGAGCAGGGCTAAGGGAGAGCACGTTGCTCAGAGGGGCTGCCGGGACCCAGGGTGGCCCAGGGGTGCACGAGCAGGCTCGCCTGTGCAGTTTCTTTCAAGATCTTTGTGGTAAAATAACCTGTTAACAAGAACTGTAACAATTTTTTTTTTTTTTTTCCCCACCTCCAAATTGCTCAAGGAACAGTTGGAGGAAAGTAAAGAAATAATTGCACCTGGTTTCATTTCGAAAGTCGTATTTTTGCAAAGCTGCCCCGGTCAAAAGTGTAGCCTTTTTATGTGACGAGACAGCAAATGCCTCTCTTGTCAGTTACAGTTTGTCATCTTTGTCTTCTCCTTCGTAGTCTGTAGGTCTTTAGGATCTGTTGCCCCAAGCCAACATCCTGCACCACCAAGGACAAGGGATTTTTTTCCTTTTTCTTTTTTTTCTTTTTTTTTCAGGGGGAGGGAAAGGAGAACATCGTCTACACGTTTGGACAAATTCATCTTTCTGCCCGTCACTTCATATCCACATCAAAGTCCAACACCAGCAGCTTTGTTTCCTCAGTCCCGTTGCGGCTCCCAACCGCACACACTAGCTTTGTGTTAGAAGCTCTGATCCGCCACACGACGCCTCCACTTCCCCCGCTCTCCAATGTGACTAGATTTCGGATAAATTCACCCGTTTTCAAGTCCCAAAGTTTTACAGTCCCATCATCTGAGCTGGTAATTACAAAGTTCTTGTTGAACTGTAAACAGGTCACAGCACTCTGATGCTTGTTGGGACCTGTAACAGTAAACCAAAACATTTTTATTTGTAATTAGAAAGCAATGTCAGACAGCACTGCATATAAAATAACTAGCTATTTGCATACAGCTTTTTCTACCTAGAAGCGTTAACTCAGTTTTTGTGCACTAAAAGGTACAGAAGCCTTGCTGTGCTTTCAAAAAGTGAATGCGGGTATAGAAAAATCCCCCAATATTTCCTTCTTTATTACAGTGATCTCATTTTGTTGTATGCAAACAGTAGGGCAGGCGTGCGCTTGGACATTCATGAAAATGAACTTAACCGTCCAGAATGAGGTGACCGCTGTAAGCGTTTGTCTCCAAGTCCCTTTGAAGTGTTATGAGATTACTCTTATCAGTAAATATTGACAGTTATATATTGACATATAAATATATACTGTTAAAACAGCAGAGTCTGCTTTACGGGAAATTTAATTTTCTGCTCCAGCCAGTGATGCTGCGTATGTTATACGGGAATAAATGAGACCTTTTTTGTAGGGGGAAACAAAACAACGTGTTCGTGTGCACGATGCCTGAGTGGCAACTGTCAGAATGGAAACAGAAATCTTTCTTCTTACTGAAATAAAGAAAACATCTTCCGCTCATTTCTCTTGATTTATTGCAACAGACAGTGTACTTTGCCTCCCGATCCAATTAATCAGTAGGCTTTGAAACATCCAAGTGACCCCTAAATAAATACATTGACTGACTGTTTTGAGATGTCATTTCCTACATATTTCTGTGGCTTATTAGGCTAATATACCCGCAGCAAATTGCTATCAGTCCAGACCATCTGCCTTTCATAATAGGCAAGTGATTTGAATAGATTAGATTAAATACATTTTGTTCTTCTAATTCAGAGCAAGATCATACAGCTGTCATCAGAAAAATATTTAAGTTGTAAGTGGTCCGTGCATTTCTTTGTATAGTTTTTCATATAGAATCTGCAGCACAGATTACTGCAGGTGGTTTGATTTACATGTAGTTTAAGCTCACCTTGCAATGTCTGTAAACATTGTCCTGTTTTAATGTCCCAGATTTTGACTGTAGAATCGGCATTCCCAGACACGAGTATATTGTCCTTGAGTTCCATTCCACTTGTGAGAGACTGGTGGCCTGTTAGCGTGTGAATGCAGTTGCCTGTCTCCACATCCCAAACTCGGATGGAAGTGTCAAGAGATCCACTCACCACATGGATACCATCAAACTACAAGAAAGGTAAATCTATTACAAACAATTATATTAGGATCTTGCAATGCTCTGTATGAAGAAAGCTATTAAGCATTTAATTCACTTATTAAGCATTTAATTCACTAAATGCAACATTAGACACTATATATCTTCGGAAGCTGCAAAGTAAGAACATGCGGAGATGGCCACATTTGATATCAGAGCAGGTGATTCATGGTCAGTGTAATTTCCTGTTGTAGACATGCTCTACAAGGTACGTAGTTCAAGGAGAAAGACTCTGAACCATTGGTCTTTTAAATGTAACACAACTCTTTTAAACACAACAGAATCCTGACTACACTGCCGCATGGAACAGTAAGAGAATGTAGTTTTCCTAATAAAGATGTTAACAAGCCAAACCTGCTTTTCACAAGTCAGAGGGATCTAAGGCTAGAGAAGGGTAACAACACTAATCCAGAATCATCTACACAGAAGCCAAAACATAGGAAAATGGAAGGGATGTAACTGGCAAATGCTGGGTTTAGCAATTTTATAATCACAGTTGTGTTCAGTAAGGAACTTAACTTCCTAGTTATTGCTGGAAAAGGTATATGGGCTAACAAGGATATCCAAATTCTTGGATTTTCTGGGCATATATATAAAAATACGCAGAACATGAACACAGAAAGAAATCAGCTAAGAGATGAGACGCTTTTGACCAAGAGGCCTGAACATGTAGAGAATAGAAAGGTGGAAAGTAACTTGAGTGATGGTGACAATGACATAAGAGTCCAGAATTCTCAAAAAAGGAAGGAAAAAGAGCAGTAGAATAAAACCAGTGGGCTTCAAGGAGGAATACTTCAATAAATTGAGACTTCCTTCCCCTGAGGTTTTTATATATCTATTCTCCAAGGGGAAGAAGAGTTCAGGAGAGCTGGCACTGTCTTAAAGACACAAACTATCCTTGTGTGAAGGAAAGACAGGAAGTGTAGTAAATTACCAAGACCCACTTGGCTAAAGCACAAGGAATTGTACAAAAAGTAGAAACTAGATCAATAGATGTGTTTAAAAGAGCACACTGGGACAAAATCAGAAAGGCAGGGCACAAACCAAGATAAAACTAGCAAGAGCCGTTAAGGATGATAAAACGCTGGTCTGTAAAAAAAAAAAAAAAGAAAAACAAACAAAACAAAACAACCAACCAAAAAAACCACAAGAGGAAGGCCAAAATAAAAAAGCTCATTTATGTTCAGTGGGAAGGAAACACCAAGTGAGGCCAGCTATTTAACCTTTTTTTGCTTCAGTCCTCAGCCATCTGAGTGTAGGCTCACAGCACTAACACCACTGACAACTGAGTACAAGCTTTTGCTAGAATGGGAAAAAAAAACACATAAGGCAAGTTGTTTTAAGACAATCTCAGAGACATCTGCTGCTATCTTTGAGAACTCATGGAAGACAGACAAGGTTTCAGATGGCAAATGCAATTCTTTATTGAAGTGGATGATGATGGGAGATGGGGAATTATGGATCGGTCAGCCTACCTTCAATTTCCAGAAGGAACTAACAAACAATCAATCTGGTTGTAAGCCCTTAGCAACGTGGTAAGTAGCAGCAAACAGATTTGTGGGACAATGATCTTAACCAAGATGATTTTTTTTTTCCTGTGACAGGGTAAAAAGCCACGTGAAACAGCAGATGTCTCGGTTGCATTTTCATAAAGAGAGAGGCAAATTTGATGCAGGGATACTATCCTGTCCACAACTCTGTTCAGAGCATTATTAGAGATATCAGAAAGAGTTCGGGGGGCAGGGGGGGAGAGGTGTCTGGCATTTTAGTATTTTCATCAGGATTTGAGTGACGTTTGAAATGGTAAACGTGACCCAAAGCAAAGAGTGTAAAAGTCATGAGAAAATTGTGAAGATCTGAGCTTGGCAGGGAATGAATGAAGGTACAGCTGCAGCCTGGGAGACTGATGGCTGGGCAGAAGTCTTTGTTACAGCTAGGGCAACCTGACACTATTTGTCCATGTGGACTGACTGATATCTAATAATGGTGAAGAAAGAACCCAAATTAAGGGAACTCCACTATCTGAGACTGCTTCTTTTTATAAAACCTGCAGAAAACAAACATCTTAGTTCTCTACAATCAAACACGGTTGATCATGGCACCTACATTCAAAAGAATGTAGAGCACGACTGGTGCATACAGACTGCTTATATGCTGTGGATATTGCATTTCTGGTGAAAATATACTAAAAAAAAGACACTCCAGTATCTGAAATAGGGGTATGCTCTGTAAGGCATGTAAAATAACTTTCTACTTCTAGTATAGCATTGATAAGACTTTGACTAGAATTTTGCATCCTGTTTTGGGCACCCTGCTTTCAGAAGAGGATGTGAACCAGGAGTGCTAAGGAGCCCAGCACACTTGTCAGGCAGAAACACTACAGAACGTTTTTCTTCCCTAAACAGAACTAAATTAGATTGATGTAACAGATTTTGAATTCTTTCCCCTCTTCCTGCAAATGAATTGTATTCCTTGTACATAAAGTATTCAGAAAGAGAGCTTTAAGGCTGGGCATCAAGAAAAACTTAACTCTGCTATTGCTATCCTCAGACAGACAACGGTTTGGATGAGTGGTTGAGCTGTTATCCCTGAATGCTGACAATCTGTGGATTACTTCAAAGGCAGCTAAGAAAGAGTAAGAAAACACAACATGGCCAGTAGTCTTCAACTGCTGCCTAAGGATCTCTGGAAAATATTAGGGGGTCTACAAATGGGGAAATACTGAGGTATAACAGAACCTGCCATGGAGCAGGGACAGGGAGGCCAGGCTGGTTATTCAGCCTGTTTATTCTATTTATGGGAGTTCTGCTGTTTGGGGCTGTTTCAGGCCAAAGGGCAGGAGCTCACCATGCAATTTTAAAGACACTTTCTGTCCTAAAACTGTAAGCACCTATAGCCTCCTGCACCCCAGAAATGGTTTCAGAATACCAAGTTCCATTTACAGGATGTAAATAGTATTGCTGTGTGTAACATAACCCAATTATTTGAGCCATTATTGCTACAGTATCAGAGCAAGACATGAGTATTCATAGGCCAAAACAAGAGCCACTGGTGAAGATAAGGCGCTGTTCCCAAACTGCTCTAGGTGAAATACAGCCTTTAAAATATTTTTAAGAGATAGGTAGATAGTACAGCATTTTTAACTTGCTTGCTGCTTGCCTAGAGAATACTCCTCAGCATATGAATGTAAGAGAAAGGCTGAAGATTTTTGATACATTTTACTACATATTTTGGGAGAGGAAACCAATTAGGTATTTTGTTCCTGTTTACTCTGTTGTGGTGAGATACACCTTATGAAAGATACACTTTATGAAAAATGTCTCTAGCACTGAGCTTCACTTTCTGAGCCACAAACCAGAGTAGTTACATGCTGAATGCAATTTTCCGATTTTGAACCGTCTTTGTTAATTTCTTTTTCAAGTCCTGCCAGATTGTGGTGAGAACAGGCACAAGCATGAAATTAATTTCTTTTGCCTTTCAATGCCTGGAAGTGATGCCTGGAAGTGATGCTTTGACTCTATGAATGAACAAAATGATCTTTTGGGTTGGTAAAGGTAGGAAGAGCCTACATGAGGTATACATGTATCTTTGCCAGCATAGTTCTGATGAGCAGTTGGGTGACTGGTAGGCAATAGAGCCATGCCACAGAGCGGTACCATAATAACCTGCATCTACAATAACGTCTCTGTTGACAAAGCCTCACAGTTGCAGATCTGGCCTCTGCTCAGAGAAGAGGAAGTAGAAGGCTGGAGATTTACATCGGAACATTAAAATGTTTGGTTCAGCCTGACTGTGAATTACAGTTTGGAACTGGAAGATGAGACTACAAAATAAGGATAGACAGATCTGCATAATTCAAAACATTAATCCAATGGGTTTTCTGGTGCATTTTCAATTACTATATCATCTGATTTACTTAAAATAGTAACATTAGAATTTCTTTGGGGCAACCAAAACTGTAGCTCCAAAATACATGCAAGATTTCAGAAAAAAAAAAAAAGAAACAAAACCAAAACACCTAATCAAACAACCCAACAAGCCTTTATTGTACTGGGTGCTTTTAAAAAAATGGCGCCTCTAAAAAAAAATCTCAGTCTCTAAATTATAACTAGCGTAAAACAAAACGAAAGATGGGACCATCACAGATGCTTCTACATTCTTGTGGCCTGTATAATTCTGAAGTAGGTACCCACAACTGAATAAACAAGGTGAAATAAACTGACTTTAAATGCTACTTAAGGAAACTAAAGCAGCAGATGAAAATCACATACCTGTAATGAGTAGACTCTGTTAGTATGCCCTTGCAGCGTGTGCAGACAGGTCTCTGTCTCTGGATCCCACACTTTGACCATAAAATCATATGCACCACTTACAACCCTTCTGCCGTCATACTGAACACACCGAACTGCAGCTACGTGGCCCATCAGAACGTGTAAACACTGGCCCGTCTCTATGTCCCAAACTCTCAGTGTAGCATCTCGAGAACCACTGACCACTCTGGAGGAACAAGAAAACCCCTCCTGTACTTAGCATTGGACACAGATGTATTAAAACAATTAGACTTGGCTATAAATCTGTTATGAGTTTTAATTTGGGACATTAGATAGCATTAGTCCACTAGCCACCAAAGATCTGGTTTAGCATGACATTTTATTCGGGTCGCAAATGACTCGAGCGTTCTTCTTCCTTGCTCTACTCACCTCCTCAGGATCCATCTATTTGATATAATTGGCAATCGGTATTTAAAAAGGCACTTCATGCCTAAACAGCAAAACAACGCCATAAGAAATTATGTGGACTGTTGTATCTATCTATGAAAGCTTATTGAATATGCTGAGCTCAAGTCAGTGCTATAAGCATTCTGTTTTAATGACCGAGTTAACTAATTATAACAAAGAAGATTTTTAGAAGTTTTACTTTTAGTACGGTAACAGTTATTCTGCTTGATTTTTTTAAGTTTATACTTTTAAAAACTTCTTTAGTCAAGAACAGAAATAAGAAGGAATTAATATTAATGGAATTGATAAAGAAAAACCTCATCATTCTTCAAAGAAGAAGAAAAGCAACCAACGCACACTCTGTCAACAGCTCCACATCACAGCCAACTAAAAGAGCTTTGACAATGTTTGTTGGTCGAATCAAGACAAGGTTTACTATTGTAGAAATTATGTAGAAATCAGTTAAAATTTTAGTAAAATACTGCAGTGACAATACTTAAAAAGTCATTCTGTAAAATGAGTAAAGTTTGTAGCATTGACAAAAAGAAGAAATTACTTGGTGTGGGAGACCAGATCACCGCGTAACAAAGGTTTTGAAATAACATAGAATGTAACTTTATAAAGCACATGACTCAATTTTCTGTTCTTTAATTAGTACTCTTATGCTTTTGCTTCTGTTAATCCTCTCCTCCCTTTTGTTGATTTACGTAGTTTTGTGTGAATGCTTTGCCTGGTTTGTATTTCATTCAATGTTGGATGAGGTACCCAAATTTAACAGGCATTTTCTGTGAACACAAGTGTAAATTACAAGCCAAACTGTGGCCGTAGCTTTGGACAAAGCCTTACCTTTTCTCATGGAGATGCATGCAACGCACAGTGGAAGTGTGTCCGTACAAGGTGTGTATGCATTCTCCAGTCTCAGCATTCCAGACTTTCAACGTTCGGTCTGTGGATCCACTGATGATGATATTGTCCCTCATCTGTGATGACCAGACTCCGCCTGTGTGCCCAACCAGCGTTCTCAAACACTGAAAAGAAATATTTTGCTTAGTTACCCCCTTTTGACAGAGCTGAATGGAAACTTAAGTAATCTAGGAGCCAGAAGATCCCCAGAGACTGATTTATGATTTAACTAAAAAAATCCCACCTTTTAGAAAATACTCATCAAATTTCTCACTCCATTGTCGGTACTTCAACTATAAGGAATTCTCCCTATAATCTCCCCCTTGATAAACTAAACTGTCTTTCCAAATTTCTCAATACAGGGCATGTTTTGCAGCCTTGAGTCATTTTCCTGGCATTTTTCTGAGTCACAGCAGGTTTTCCAGTAGCTTTTTGAAGCATAAGTGTTAGAACTGGAGAGAGCATTCACTTAGTAGTTTTACCACCAATCTATAAACCATATACTCTTATTTTTCTGTTTGTTTATCCAAGAAACATCGCATTCTGTAAGCTGTAGCTAAAGCATCAATACTGCAAAATCACGTTTCAAACCTTTTTCAGACTTTACTGTTGCCCAGGAGAATCCCACACTACATAATCACAACCTACCTTCTTTGATCCCAAATGCATGACATGATTTCTCACCATGTAGAGACAGTCTTTGCTCACACCTACTTCTATAAAACCTCCGTCACTCTGGAACAATGACTTGTCATCGTCTCTCAGCCTGCATTCCTTACAAGTAATGACTATATATGCTTTCTTACCAGGCAGCAGCGAGCTAAGAAGAGATCCTTGCAAGACCTCCTTAGAAAGATACTCTGTGAAGATTCTGCATTTACATTAACATGTTCCCTATAATTACCCACTTTCTAACCCATTTAAATATGTGCCATGTTGATTTTTGCGTTGCTCTTTTTTCTTCAGTCGTGTCATGGGAATACAGTCTTGCAGGGCACATAGCCATCTATTTCTGCACTATTATTTTTATCAGTCAAACCTGTAACTGCACGAGAAAACAGGTCAAGACAGTTTGATGATCTCTTTTTCTGTAATCTAATGCTAAGTGGCATTAGTTTCCATGGCCCTCCTTGAACTGTTAGTTGACTCCTCTTGACGTAGTCCAATATTTTTTATGTGAGATAATGTATCCTAAATACTCAGACTTGCAGTTTACTCCATTTAAATATTGACATGTTTTAGCTTCCTGGCTATCCTTTGGATCTTCTCCTTGTGCTCATACCTTTTGAAAAAACACCTGTTTTACCCCACAGGCTGCTTTAGAAAAAAAAATCAAATACAGATTATCTGGATCAACTGTAATAAGAAAAACCGTAACTTTGGTAGCTGTTGTTTAACATTCTTGTGAGTTTCTGCTGAAATGAAGTGTTCTATTATCACTGCATGCTGCATTTCCATCACATGAATTTTCTCCCAAAATAAATATTTTTTCTGCATCAGTGAGAGTATACTAATTTCTGTTATTAATATCCTGTTCTTTCTAACATCCTTGGAAATGTCTTGCTATTTTGCTGTACATAGATTTCCTGTTCTTTAACATTTTTTACTAGTCTTCTGCAACTCCTGGCTCCTAGCTTAATTTACTGCTATCAAATCCATCTTTTCCAGTTCATAGCTGTTACCCACTTTTACAGTTCCCATTTTTTTAAAATTTCAACCGATTTGCTCATATTTTAAGAAATCATCCTTCTAAAGCAGTAGGAACACAGAATCCTTATTTTGGGCTTTACATCTGTCAAGAGGATTATTTAGTCATGTTCATTTGCACAAACCAACCTTTAGGGTTTTTTTTATTTTATTAATTCTTCAGCATCAATAAGCACGAGGGCTCATACAGCACTCTTCCATCTTTCATATACGATTTTTGGCTCTCTTAAAGGTTCGGGGTAAATAGTCACACTAGGACCTGTAATTACTTTCAAAAAATTACTGAACATGAATTGTTAAGTCATGCTACTATGATCAGTTTTATAAACTTAAAGGAACATTTTGCTTTTGAGAGGGTGGTATGTACAAAGGAAGTATTTGTCATTTTAGTTTAGGCTGCCCTTTTCAATTAAAAAAATGTAAATTTCAATATGGGTTCATTCATTAGATAGTTTGCTGTAGTGAAGCCAACAGAGGCAGGGTGAGGCTGCCTACTGCTTTTGCTTTATTCTTCCCCACAGTAGTATTTACAATCCCGTCAAGGATCCTCTAGGCATGCAAAGACAAATGCTTAATACATTCAGCTTCAACATTATAAAGTGGATACCTTTTACATCTTAAGCATGTTATCCTCAATAGCTGCCCTATTGTTCATGTAACTGTATCATTAAAACAAAGCTAAGTACACACAATACTAGTCTAGAAGGAAAAAGTACTGTTTCCCCGAGGCCTTTTCTATATCCTTGGAGCGTGGTCAGTCAGTCAGCTTAAAACAAAAAATCTGTGCGCTGAGTAGCTGTGATGTTCTAACATGAGTGAAATGTTCAGTACTGTCTTTTTGATTGCACATATTGTTTTGCTTCTCTAAGCCAAAATTAAATTATTGAAGCTTATTAAATTCCTGCCTGGGCTGGATCTAATTTAATAGGAAATATTTAAACCTAAAGCAAGTTACATTTTTTTTTTTTTGGTGGCTCAGCAATATAGTCGCTTAGAAAGAAAAACAAATTCTGTATTTGAAATCAGAGCCAGTAAAATGAACACCCCATTTCAATAACTTGAAAACAACAGAAAGAATGCTAGAAGACAACTGAGAAAGGGAGATCCAGAGGGGCAAAAGCAGACTAAATTAAGCTTAAGGAAGATAAAGTAACGTATCTGTCCAAATTCTTTCGAATCCATGTCACAAATGACTCCACAAGAATAGCAGAATTGCCAAGAGAACAAGGAAATATGCCAATGGTAACATGAGCAGCATTGCAATTTCACATCAAGGTGACTTTTTGGAACTAGACTAGTTCTGTGTAGGAAAAGACGACCCAAGTCTTTACTGGTACTTTTTCCGATTCTTGCACCAGACGGCACTAAAGACCACTCCGCAGTGTGGTCTGATGCAGCAGCAGCATTTTTGACATACCAGTGCTCTACCTGTAGCTCATTTCCTAAGGAATTCAGCAAAATAACCAACTTACCTTGCCTGTAACCGCTGACCACACTTTCAGTGTGTTGTCATCAGAGCCGCTCACTATTCGGTTCCCGCAGAACTGAAGGCATGTGATCACGTGGTCATCATGGCCTTTGAGCACCTGGTGATAAAGAACATAAAAATGTACAGTCACAATTTAACACTGGAGATTAGAGAGAAGCAGGAGAAACAAAGTGCTCTTCTGATTCATAAATTATAAAATGCTAGAGTTGCTTCAATAATAGTAAGGCCCCTTAATCCCGCGCGTCAAGTCTAATTTACCACCAGCTGGGACCAAAGAAGGTATTTTCCTTCTTCCATGGAGCGATACTGCATTGCTTACCAAGCTCACTACAGTTATTGTAAGCCTCCTAAAAGTACCAGGAAATATCAGAGTACCAGTAAAAAGTACGCTTAATTAATAACTGGACACTGCTCAATTCCTCTGCAATTATTCCATCTCTTTATTTTTTAGCTGAGTTTTTTTTGCTCAGACTTCTACCTTTTAAGAGTTGTTTCAATCTTAAACACAAAGGATGGGATTGTATTATTTGCTGCATATTTGTATTTTGGTGGTCAAGGCTGACTATATCTATTTTTTTTCCTTACCAGCCAAGCACTGTAATCCATTAAATGCCAGGCAGTACTGAAGTCAAAAACTGGAAAACCGTTAACTCAATTAAATACAAACAAAAGCAATAATTTAATGTGCTGGAAATGTGGATAGGAATGTTGCTTTATAGAACTGGGATTTTCAATGCTTGATTTGGGAGAAACTGCAATTCAGTATATATTACTGCAATACAGCAAAAAAATCCTCATCAGAATACACAGGATGAGGAAATTTTTTATTTAAGATATCTGAACACTTCTTCAAGATGTTCATCGAAATGAAATGGGCATTTGGATAATGCCTGAGGCTGTAATTTTAATAGTAATTTCAAGATAACTTGATGTGGTGTATCAAGGCAAGAAATACAGAGCCACTGCCAGAGATGTACATAAGTCACGGCCAAAGAAACAGCAGGATGTAGCCATAGGTTTTTCACGGGCATTTTGTTGTTATTTTTATTATTTTGTTATACAGTAATCAAGAAAACAGGCAAATCGCCTTAAAACACTATGAATATGGTTTTTCTTCATGTTTCTGACTGCTTGTTCACTACCAGGTTTGATTAGACAGTTGCTATTTTATTTTACAAAAGGTTAAGTATAGCTTCGTATCTTCATATTGGAAAAGATGTAACAATAATCTATCAATGTCATTAAAGAATTTTAATATTTAAAAAAAAATCTTAAAACGGAATGAAGTTACAGTCTTGCACTGCTCAATTTAGAGGAATATGTATAAAAATAAAGCATGACATGACCACAGAATAGTTGTGGAGTATTTTACATTGTTGTGACACGGCCCAGCTCTACAAATACATACATGTATATGTATTTATGTATATTATATATGTGTATGCATGTTTAATTTTAAATATAACTATTTCCAATCAAGTTTCTGAGATTTTCTGTTTCAAAGAGACCGGCGTATTTATAGGCATTCACAAAACTGTACAGAAATTTTTAGAACAGCAGTGAAAGTATTCTGCTGTATGAAGAATCAAATTTTGGTTCGCTAATATGGTGCTCAGAAATTAATTTAAACCCAGGGTAAGTTAAAATACAAATTATTTTTTCCTGTAACAATACATTGCTTTTTGTGCATGGATAGTCTGGCTTGTCTGAAAAAAAAAAACCAAAAACAAACCAACGCTACGAGTTGATCCTGGTTTGTTCATGGCACCATGCATACAGCTCAGAAACTTACCTTAGGCGATTTAAGTTCTCCTCGCCGCCAGTTGGTATCAATCCTGTGTTGTCTAATGTAGGCGCTTTTCCACGGACTGTGTATAAAGCCTGGTTTTATTACTTTCCTCCTCTTGATATGTAACGGTTCATCAATCCCTAAAATGAGTTTTAAAAAAAGGGGGGAGGGGGAGAGATGAGGCCACCCCAAATAAAACACCAACTCTCCCTCCCAACCTTTACGCTGACCTCTGACATTAAATACTGCATTGATGTAACAATCTCCCGCATGCCAATATTTGCACTGTGTGTGACACTGCTCTGCTCCTCAGCTCTTAATACGACTTTCCTTGTCGTTTAAGCAGAATCATTACCACAATCATGGCTGAAAATGCTCTAGTTCATCATTCCTTGCTGGCAACCTACTACCTTGTTTTGAATCCCCCTTTCTGAGGCAATGTAGCAGAATCTTGCCTTTTTCAAACGGGTATCGTCCAGCAAACTCCATAACCAGTCATACACTCATTTTAGAACCCTTCAAAAAGTAAACCTTTCTCTCTGCGGTCCTCCTCTCTGGTCACCCATCCTCATTCCCTTTAAGTTCACTGTGACTCTTGATATTAGCGAGCTCTTAATTCTTATCTTGATGTGAAAGGCTGGGTGCTTTTGGCATTGTCCTCTCCTGGCTAGAATTTAAGTATAGCTATGCCCTTTCTGAATTGACACTTAAGTGGTAGTGCTTTGTTTTAGCCTTGCTACTACAGATCTTTTTTTTTTTTTTTTTCTTTTTCCAATTCTTTTTTCTTTTACAATTTTTATTTACAATTACAATTTTTTTACAATTCTTACAATTCTCTCACCCATCTCTCTGCTCTCTCCACCGCATCTCATTACTAGCAAGAGTCTTGTCTCTTGCTAGTATGTGGATTTCACTCCTGCTTTTAGCTCCTTCCCTGGTGTCTCTATCTGCAAGTCTTGAATTAACTCCTCCTTCATATTACTGAGCACCTCACTAACTCTAAAGCAGTCTACAATGTTTTGTTTGTCTGCGCTCTCACGCCTGGCCATATTTATTTTTACTTCAAAGCTCACAAATGTAGGCATGTTCTCCTCTCAACCTTCTCCTTTTTTCTCATTCTGTCCTCTTAATGTGTTTTCACTGAGATTTGTAAGAGGAGAATCTTTAGAGAAGATTTAAGAGGTTAGACACCTGGTTTCCATTGCAAAAGAAAACTAATTAATTTAGATGCCTTTACAAACAGCCAGGTATGCTCACTTTGTCATGTTTTCTAAAGCCTTTGCATCAACCTCTCACAAGTTCTTGTCCCCATGCTCCGAGGCAGCCTGGACAGGTCCCAGTCTTTGCCTGTGTCCAAGACAGATACTGCTCTGCGATCACATGCATGTGCTCTGCCCCCAGAACAGACTCCTCCTTCATATAATTCTCCTTAAAAATAAAAGCTTACAGTCTTCACGTGCTCAAATATGTGGCTGCTTTCCTGGGAGCCTCTTTTTGCCCATTCATACTACTGCTGAACCACCGTATCTTCCTGATTAGGCACAAGCAGGTGATAGCCATGTGGCTTATGGACTGTGTGTCCCTCTCTAGGCAATCAAGTTAGCACCTTCTCCCCCTACCATGTGCCATTTCTCTGTTAATTTTCCTACAAATGATGTGAACTTACAGCATCCCTTCTACCCAGCCACTGAAACAGTTTCTTCTCCATGTTATTTACAAACTGCAAGACTATACTATCATTTTTACATCTCAGCTCTTATTTGCCTTGGCTGTATTTTGGATAAAAATAATCCTTAAAAAGCAAAAATAATTGTATTTTAAAAACATAAACCTAGTATAATTTATAAATAAAATGTTCAAACTTAACTCTAGTTTCATTTCTAGTACTCCACGGGTTATTTCCGCTTCCTGCTTTCAACAGAGATACATACCATGTAGCTCAGAGCATCACTAGCAATAAATTTAAAGTCACACGAATTGCCTTCGTAAAACTTTAAGCTTATTATGTAAATGAACTGCACTTTTTACAACAGCAACACTTTGGCCGTTACATCTGTCTTTTTGCTCAGCCTTACCCTCCTCTTTGCACTTCTCTCTCCAGAGAAGATTATCTTCAGCCAGAATTCTCCAGTAGCGACATGTCTGGGCTGCCTGCAGAAGGTCCCTGGGTTCCAGGAATGACAGCACATACAGTGCCAGCTGTAAAAAATAAAAAGAAAGTGTATTTTCTGCATTGTTTTTGAAGAAAAGTGAAGTAACTCCAAGTATACTTATCACACATCAGGGGCTGAAATACAGAAAATTGAAACAGTAAATTATTAAATCATCTCAGACACTTAACAGAGCTACAGTTTATTCCAGTGGGCACGTGAAAGTATAACAATCATCTTAAGTAACTAAATCCATGCAGATCCCATCAGAAATTATTCTTGTATTTGCAAGAGAGTAGATGTCAGCTGAATTTGCTATTTTTTTTTTAAATGTAATCCACATGACTTTGAACCACTAACAGAATTATTACTAAAATAATTATTTCTATGCTATTTTAGCTAAGAAGTACACCAAAACTTATTTTGAGAGTTTAACTAGAAAATACAACAGTCACCATGTGAGCAAATAGGCAAGTTTGTTGTGATGAGTAACGTCACTCAGTAAAAGCCTGAATCCAGAAAAAGTACATGCTACGTCCACTTGAGTTCAAAAGCACTCTGCAGCTGTAGGAAACGCTCGTTTTCTGATTAGAATGCAAACACGCTCCTAAGTGGTGTTACAGGGAGTTTTATGGACTGGCATGCAGAAGGACTGAAGTAAGTAACTTCGATACTGTACACAGTATGCTACCAAAAACATATGGGAAATCCCAGTGAGCACCAGAAGATAAAGAGAAGATGAACTTTTCCATGTGACAAAATTAAAGGTCACTGGGAGAATTCGGACCTCAGTTGACTGAGCTAAGCCATATAACGACCCCGATAAAACCCCCAAAATCTCCACAAATATTTTCAGATGTATTGAAGTCTTAAGCAGGGACAGGGGTGTCTAAAACACAATGCAAAATACAGGGACAGCTATCCTTAAGGGTATGATGACCAAACACAGGTTTTCTACCTGAGAGCAACAATACATCTCCCCAGTCATGGAAAATATAAGAGGCAGGAAAGTCCCTTCCATGGCTAAAAACTCTGCAGAAAAAACAATATTGATAAAAAGTGATGCAGAGAACTACTTACATGCTGAAACAGCAGGGTCTTTGTCAGTAACTAATAGGATGCAAAAGTTGGCAGGGAGATCAGATCATCCACTTCTACTTCTGCTTGACGTATCTTTTTGTGTTTAGGATTTTTTTATTTAATTGTTAGCTGGAGCCCTTCAAAGTAGCACAGACTGAAATTCCGTAAGGAAGTCATAACCATAGGCTATTGACCTCAGCAGATTTTTGACCTTATTATGTGAGAAACGTTTACTTTCAGTAATCTAGACCAGCCAGTGACTGAGCAGGAAATAAAAACTCAGTATGCCAGAACCGTCTGCATTTTGACTGCACACACACCTTGTCTGCAAGTCGTCACCTGCAGCTCACGTTGAGCATGTAGGACTCCACGTTTGAGGGACCTGCGTCTTAAATTATGCATTAGATCCCGTATGCACCCCAGGCCATAAAGCTGAGGAATCTTCCTTCTGTCCCTGCTGAGGGAGTCAGCATTTAGGAGCTGGTGTTAACTCTCTCTATTGCAAGAGCAACAATTGTACCCGTCCTTTTAGACTTTTTGTCTTAATTCCTGGTATGTAAAATTACTTAAGAAGTGCCATTTCCTAACACACATCAGGTAGTCCTGCATGCAGCAAAACTCAAGCATGAAAGAGATCCTTTCCATTTTTGCAAGATGTTCCTTAACTGACAGCAGAGTTTGTTTAAATATCACTTGTCCTATCTATACAGATACGGACACTTGCTAAGACGGTGTTAATTAAAACCTGCGAGCCAACTGATTCTAAAACAGGTTACATATGGGTGACATTTATTTTAGACTATATTTATCCAAATAGTCATCAAGGGTCAACACAGCCCACAGTTGACTTTAAGATTAGCAGTGCATAAAAGATGACGTCCCTTTGTCTCAGCTCATGGATCGAGTTATGAGAAAACTTCAGGTAGCAAAGATCTGACCTTTGACTCAACTGTGACTACCCTCTGCTGTAGTGTTAATAATACCCAATCAAAAGCAGTCTCTCGCCTTTTCTTCACTCACACACATGGCACCAACAAAATCTCTTTGGCTGATTTCAGCAAAACTCCTCATCTGTTGGTTTCTAGACCTGGTTTTCACAAACAAGCAATTTCAATAATTATTTCTAAAGTCTCAGCAAGAAAACAGGAGTATTCATTACAGATTAATTGTTTGACTGCATGTTTCCTCAGGAGGAAAGCAAACATTTTCTTGGTTATTCAGCTATTAAGTTACTGTCTTCGCATTGCTGAAAACATTTTTGAAGAAAAGCCCTCCTGTCCAAATCATCTTCTTGTTCTGGCTAGGTAATAAAATCCCTGCATTGCATCCAACAGCACTGGAAATAACTATAGATGTTAATGCAGAGCGACAACTCACGAGAGTGTGTTTTCACAGGATGCCGGCTTTGACAGGGAAGCCTGTTTACAGAATTACTGACCCTAAAAACTTATTCTTGCCCCCACAGCTCAGTTCATCACCCTGAACTGCAGCCAGCGTAAGCAGCTGGGGACAGCATCACTTAATGATCTGGGTGAAGAACGGTCTTCAAAAACGAAAGGAGACGGTGGAGTTAGCTCGATGGGTTTTTTTGTTCAACTCAGTTAATCTTGGTGACAGTGACTGGGGGTCAGGAAGCTGAAATTATTTAAGCCAGCTTCACTGGTGAAGTCAGCCTTTCATGAAGCTAAGCGCTTGACAATATTCTGGTTTCAAGAGGCAAGAACAAACACTAAAAATAAATTAAACAAATTAAACATAAGTAGCTTACAAGAGAGTCAAGAAACATAAATATGAAAGAAATTTTTACAGCTAAATAGCATATCTTTTCTGTGAAGAAATTGCTAAAACTGAAATAATAACATGATCATTAGTTACAGCATAACTAGATCACTGCTCGTTCTTGAACTAGTTTTGCCACTAAATCACGCAAAGACAATGGAGCTGTGTTACTGTTATCAATTCTGTATTAGCTTTCCAGATTTAACAGATGCAGAAGTGGCAAAGTATCTTCTGCGTTCTCAAAATACAAAGTCTTGGCCCACCTCTGAACTAAGGCTCTTTGGGCAGCTTCTCTAGAAACACGGCCGCCATGTCGAGGCCTTACTAAACTCCTCTCCTCCTCCAGTGTCCTTTCCACCGATGAAGGTGGCTGCCACAGGAAGTACTTCTGTAAATACTAATCTCATGTCACGTGCACTAAGTTAATATTCGTTACATAAATTGCTTCCAACCTTTACCAATGCTGACCAGCAAGGGAAGGCTGTGGTATTTTCTGACTTGCGAAGATATAACAGTATATAAAAGAAAAGAAGGGTCTTGTACATCTAAATATTCAAAAACAGGATATATACCAGAAAAAATGTCAAGAAACAGGCATACAGAACAGTCTTCAGCTAATAAGACCACGTTAAACACAGCAACCAAATACTAGCACTAGAATATCTTTTAAGAACATGTTTTATAATGTGTTAGTAACTGAAGACATACAAAGACTTCAGCCTTCATGAAAATTTTCATGTGGAAAACCCAACATGCAGTACATCTGGCAAACGAAAATAGACTTCCTCCCTACTCCAAATAACAGAACAATTTCCAATTCCCTAAAATCAATCAAGATCAGAAGTACCATTTCTAAATGAATTAAAAACCATTCATTTAATAATTGTAGCAAACTGGGTTTATAATCTTTCATATCCACCCTCATGGTCTAGTTGTGAGGACATCAAGAATTCTTCTTCTGTGGACAGCGTTTAGTTACGCATGATGAAAAGCACACGCTGAGATATAAATCTTAGTTTCTCTTTAACCTTGATACAACATGATCTGATTTGCAGTAAAGGATTTATGGTAAGGTGTCTGCTTGATTAGGGTTTGTCTTAATCCTTAATGAGAAGTGCTCTTCTGGTTTTATTTTTGGCTTTTTTGGTAGAGATTTTAGGGCTCAGTTTGTTTAAAATAAATTCAAATATAAAGTTCGCAAAACCCCCACCACTTAAAGCATTACACAATAATGCTTATACTTACAGAATAATGTGCAGAAAGGTATTGCATCCAGAGGAAATTTTTGTGTGCGCGTGCCCTAACAGAATTAGTCCTCAAAAAATCAGCCCAATTAAGACAGAGAGGTATTTTTAAAGCTACTGGGATTTTGTTTAAAGGAGTCATCCATATTTCCAGGTATCTAAATGCCTATCAAGAGATAAAGGTATGTTCATCTGAAAGTAGAGTTGCCATGTTATCGCAGTGTACCGAATTGTGGACCTCTTTAACATCATTTTACATCACCAGGTTGGCAAAACTGAATGCCATAATTAGTATGAAAGTCTTTAAAAGGTGGCAGCCGATGCACGGCATAGTTCAGCATTAACCTGTATTTCTCACCTCTTTTGGGAGCAAGGAAATGAAGTCTCTTTGAAACTGGGGCTCTATCACTTGCATCATGTGTTTTACTTGTGTTGGTTCACAACTATCAATCAGTTCATCTAAAGCAAGTAACTTCTCTGGTCCACTCCAGCTCTGCAAGGAGAGGGAAAAAAAGGGGAAAAAAAAAAAAAAAGAAACAGTCAGCTTAGTTCAATATACTAGTTTGTTTTATATTTGCTTTGCCAAAAAGGCAAGTTAGGTTTCCTTGTCAACCTATATAAATAGCATATAAATAGCATATAAAAAGCCAACAAGATAAACGCTCATGTTAATGACACAAAAATGAGAAGTTAATCAACACAAAATATTGAAAATTGCTACATTGATTCATAAGCTAAGAAAGGATGTTATACACACATACAGATTAGCAATTAAATAGATAATAATATTTAATAACAATAATTAAATTAATTAAGCATTTTTTGAAGTTGAAATCTACACACACATTACTGACACTGAAGGGGTTGCAACAGAACGTGCTCCCTCTGTGTCTTTCTCCATTGTGCATTCAAGTGAGTCAATAACTTCAACCTTTATGTTTCATCCAGTAGACCAAAAACTTTTAATGAAATGAGAGGAAAGAAAAGAAACTTTCACTAAAAGCACATTAGCTTACAGCCTGCTTATGACTAAGGTATGTCCCTAAGTGACAAGGCTGTAATTTCAGAATTCTGGCTATAAACCAACATATATTTTGTAAGTATCAATTTACACTTGAATAAACAGGGAATTTTGATTGGTAATTTTCTTACTTCACATTTTTACTAATGGGCACCATAAAATTTGAAGATTTTAATAAGGCACTCATCTGAGAGCATAGCAGATTAGCAGCATCATTTGTAGAAAAAAAAATAACAACTGAATATACTTCACATCTGAAAAACACGTCTTAAGCTCATCTGTGCTCATCAAACAGTGTCCATTTGTTACATAAAAACAATTTAAAGAAAAAAATAATTTCTACAGGAAAAAACAACAGCCACCGCTAACGGATTTAGCAACAGAATTGGAGCATGAATAAAGCCTTATTGAGGAGAGAAAATGAGACATCACCATTTTTGAGAGCAGGTTCACATTCATATTCTTCAATGTCTTCTAGAGTGACATTTACAAGTAAATTAGCACATACAAATGATAGCACAGTTATGGTAAGAGGCTAACTGAAATTATAAAAAAAAGGGCAAGATACCTTACAATTAAGATTTCTGTATTAATCTGCCATGTATCTCAGGACCTTTATTACTCAAGCTCTAAATTTCTGTTCTCTGGATTTGATTCTGACAATTAACTCTGGTCTCCGCAATACTACGATGTTTGCATATTGTGAAGTTTCTGCAGAACAATGAGGCAAGTGAAGGAGAAGGTGGAATTTCTGAAAGTGAACGCAAAGCAGATAAATACCCCGCTTTACTCGATGTAGGAAGATCATCGTGTTGCATCATTTCTCCCTAATTAAAATGTCAAACTACTCAGAACGTCAAGAAAAGTATCATTTACCCACATGACGGCCCACCTGACTTTCAGGTGACCCTAGTCCATCAGTGCAGGGAAAGCAGCTGCAAGCTGCCGTAACTGTGGAATGAGCACCTGCCGGGACAGTTGTGGGGAAGCAGGCAGTGCCTAGCACCTTCTTCCCCCTGATTACATGCTCTTCCTCTACAGCAAACGGGGGGCAGATACTGGACAGCCTACCCCAACGGGGGAGGGGAAGGAAGCTCCTATGACCTGAGCCTTTCCACACACTGTTGGCAACTGGTAAAATGGTCTGAGCTGGCAAGAAAATATTCCCCATCCATGGGCGTGTATGTAGATTGTCACCACATGAGATGAGGGCTTCCGCGTCTCATATCCAATACCTCAGAATATGGAAAAGAAACAAGAATGTCTCAGCATAAATTGTACCAGTGCTGTTATAAACAGCTTTTATTCTAAATTTCTTTCAATAGAAACAGTTGCATCACAGAGCAGTTCTCCATAAATCATGCACTGAAGAACTCTTTATCTCACCAACTTTCCAACTGCTGTTTGTTTCGTTAACCCAGAGCTTAGCTGGTGTTAGGTACAAACATTTGCAATCTTTAATCTCATCTGTCAGCCATGTTTGAACTTACGTGAATTTAAAAAACGGAATACCTGTGCTACTTCCTTATAATATAAATTTCCAAGGTCAGTTTACCCTTAATTTATAAGCAGCCACATTTATTAAACAACTCAACCTGAAGAGCATTGGGTTTTGCCATGGCAAACACTGCTGGCAGTTATGAACATGTTGTTGATTTATAATTTCACTGTACACTATCTTAATCTGTAACTCTCTTACACTTAGAAATTTCTGGTTTTAAACTATAATACAGATCTGAACAGATAAAGGAAAAGATTCAAGAATGGAAAAGAGATGCTAATGAATAAAAGCAGTACCCTCTTTCATCTGTCCATTCATCGTTAGAGGATGGCTACGGGCAGCTTCCTAAGGCTCTTTTTAAGCAGTCAGCTGCTACAAAATGTTTTCTCTAGGACATTGTCCCCTTAGTCTTTCACTTAAGCAAACAAACCTCCAGCTACAGTCGGTAAAGGGTCTCTGAGGGAAACGTTTGGCATGGAAAATTGGGATGAAGCCTTGCCAGATGAACACAACTGTTTGTGTTAATGAAGGCAAGGCTAGGAAATTACTTTTTCTGGGCCCCATAGCTTGATCTGTTTGCAAAAAACTTGCGTGTAGCACATTCAGTGGAGAGGGGATGAAGTAAGTTTGTGGCTTTGATGAGAAACAACAGTGAACAAATGTTGCAGAAGAGAAAAAAGAAGTAAATGTGTGCCAAACAGTTTGCAAAGTTTCAAACATTATAGATGACCAGAGACTTCCGAGACACCTGGTGTACTGTCCAGACACCTTGGATTGCTACCAGGTGCCCTTTCAAATTAAAGATCCTTGTAAAGAATATATTTTATCTTTAAAATGCATTTCCTTAATTAGTTTTCCTTGTCTTCAAAACTTAAGTTTAATTTTCATGTCAAATTAAGGCTCTATAGCTTTTTATTATGGGCAGGGGTTCCACTAGAAAAACTAACTCCAGGATTCATTCACATACCCCTTGGAAAGCCAGCAGGGACTGCTGATACCACTCTTTGAATGATTTGAGATTCGTAAACTTTCCCCCCCTTCCCTCCCCTTTCCCCAGGGAGGTGTTGATTTGTCAGCCAAGGCCTTTCGGCGGGGTCATACCATTCCCTCACTCAGTAATGCAGCTGCTGTGACCATAGCACTACCTACCCGAAAACAATCCCTTCGTTTTCCCCTTTGCTATTATGTTTAAATGTCTCCCCCCCTCCCCGGCATGCAAAACAGCTTTATAATCAATATAAACAACAGCTTTGCTGCTTCTACGAGGTGCACCTTATCCCTCCTGTCTGACCTACCACCTCTCTTTTTACCATCTTCTGTTTCTGTACCCTCTACTCTTCCACAATCTACGCTTTTCTATCGCAGAGCGCTCATTTGCTAGCTCCAATTTGTACAATTACAGTTTGTAGCAATTAGATCCTTTTTCTATTATAGGTATATTTAGGACACCTATTTTATAGGGTTTAATTTTGGGGTGCTGTGCTCCGTTACTGAGTTCTGTTAATGGAGGTCTGTTGTTACAGAGACCTGCAGAAAGGGCTCTTCTGGATCCTGCTTCTGTCTGGCTCTTGGATCAGTTACCAAGATCCCTCCCATCCTCCACCGCAGAGGTATCTTGGTCTGGATAAAAATAGCACATAAGCAAAATCCACTGAAAGAAACACCATTTACATCAGCAAGTAGTTTGTCACAACAGGAGGGGTTCCGGAGCAGCTGGTGCTGAAGCCCCCGCATTAAACCATCTCTAAGACTTACTCTGGTCCCCTGGGCTGAACATCTGCACCACACATGATGTGAACCTCTCCAGAGGAACAGCGACTGGTTCAGATCCTTACGACGCCACTGTGGGCTTCACGTAGAGTTTTGTCGAAAGGAGTCTACTTTGCATCTGTCAAAACTGCCCTGAGACCCAAACCAATGGGAAATAAGCAGGGGTGGTCAGGAGATCTGCTTTAAGTCTGCACTGTTCCTCTGAAACTATCGGTAACGGTGATATAGCCAAAAGGGGTATATAGGTGTAGCGCAGATCTTCCCCATTCTGTGCGTAGGGGTTGTACAGAAACACCAACCCCTTGACCCAGTCCCACAAGATACAGAGCAGAAAATGCTGCAATGCTGGTTATGATACAATCTGTACCGCCTGCTTCACTTCACGCAAGGGGTGGACTACGCAGTCGCACATTTATGCATTCATGAGTGTCTTTGGAAGAGTAAGAAATGGAGAATGGTACGTATAATTTGAATTAAGGTGCCTTAGCCAACTACTTATGTAAAACCAGGGAACAGTAGTCTTGCGAGCCAGAAATGGCAAAAGCATTTTGGACATTATCTAAACTGCTGAGAAAAAAAAATGCTTCCAATTTTAGGTAAAATAATAGCGTTCACTATACTGTGGATGGAACAACTTTTCAACATCAATATTCCAAGAAAATGCAAATTTTTTATCACATCACTTAAGTAAAACCCAACACTAAGTACATGAAGTAGGAAGAATGAAGAGAGACAACTTAATAATTTTTAAAGCAGGACCATCTTTGACTGAACTTAGCACGCAGCTGATTCTTTTTTTCCCCTGTGGCAAGCAATTTGGTGACTTAAACATATCCTGGTTCAAATAAAATAAAAGTTTCTTGTAAAAGAAAAAAATCTTGTGAAGATACACTTGGGCCCTGAGTTTTAAAAATCTTATAGTGGTTATTAAAAAGACCTGAAGCCAACAGCCACTGCAAAACAGAAAAAATAAATAGGCCTTTAAGAAATTAAATGGTTTGAACCTATCAAAATGCTTCTCTATTTTTCTTTCCAGACTAACATTTCATTGAAATCAATATACATCTTCATTTTTAAAAGGAAAGTGCAACTACCCTTCCAACTGCTTCTCCCTTCTGCATTAGTTTTTTGTCACTTCCAGAATGAAAGGCTTAGATCAACTATAAAACATAACAGCAGCAGTAACATATAAAAATTAATTTTAAAAAAACCCAAAACTTAAAGGCCATCTTAAGTTTTCTTAATATTTGAAGAGTGGTCTTGCTTTTTAATCTGCAAAGATAACACAGGAGAAGGACTGAAGGCCAACATACAGGTGAGAGACCTCAAAATAACTGAGTATCACTCGTTACTGCCAGCTTCTATGCCAAAGGACAGTGCTACCTTGAAACAGTACACATGCCCAGCTAATGCGCCCCTGGAAATTTTGCTTTAAAATTAACTGGAAACATATTTTCCTATAAAATAAGATACCGCTATTAAGCAGGCTTAGCAAAGCATACAATACAGAAAGGAAAGCCTTCCCATTTCTGTTTCTGTACAGGAAAAACTTTGTATTGCAAGAACGATGCTACATGTGCCATTTAATTTGGGCAGAGCCCACTCCCCTTACTTTAAGAATGTGCTCTTATCATTTGACTGTTTAAGAAGACTTGCCCCTTTCATAAAATTCACGTGGAAAATAAGCACATACAAAATGAGGCAGCTTGGCATTAGCCAAGGAGATGTAACACTGAGATGCAGCTACGTGACTTTGAAAGCTTTTGGTTCTAAAATAAGGGTCTCCCTTTTGTGAAAACAGTAGAAACTACCAGTGACAGAAGTGATCAGTAAGTGCTACTTGATGATCTCCAGTTATGAGAGAGAGGCCTCTCTCTCTCAAGAGTACAGATGAGCATTTAGGAATTTAGTACTGCAACTAAGTATTTTGAAAAGTCAGAAGTATCTAATTATGTATTTATTAAGGCATGGTTTCTACCTTACTAACCCCAAATTTGAGACCCTAAAATAACAACAACCTAACTATAGGCAAAATTTCCATGGGCTTACAGACTTCTTTTCCTTCTCCTGACCAAACAGCCGATAGCATTGCTTTTACCGTCAAGCATGTTTGCACCACTGTCTCAAACATTTCAGCCTTTCATAATCTTTTTTAAAAAATATTTAACTATTGATAACTAGCAATCTTATGTGAGAAAATACATATTGTGCATTGTAGATAACAAAACAGCTCTTGTTAGTACAAAGGCTTTAACATTACAAAATGTTAGAATACAATGTAGTGTTACATTATCATATATACAAAGTACCTTTCAAATACGATTCTTAGTGGTTAAAAAGACATAATTCTATGAGCAGTCTCAAAAAAGATACACCACAATAATTAAATGTGAATATTTTTAAGAAACTGAATGATGTGTACAAGAATATCTTAATTCCAAACTTCCACTGTTTTAAGCAAATTATAAATGTGTAAAAATAAAGAGGGAAGGAGTTCTACATTATTATTTTAATGTTCAGAACTGACAGTGATTGAGATCAATGGTATTATGTGGCAGCATGAATCAAGCCAAAGGCACGCTTCTGCCTGCAAAATTGTATGCTCAGTACTGTATCTACAATATTGTTCTTCTACCTTTGCCTGTTGGAGTAACTGAAACAATGCCTGTATTAGTTACTTACTCCTTTTGAAAATGTTTTTAGAAGTAACAGTTTATTCATCAAGATATGAAGACATAATATTTCCATTTCTCAAATCAATGACTAGGACTCATCCCCGCTTCTTAAAAACACAGAGCAAAACTGTGCAGTAAAGAGATCTCCACGGTACAGGTTATGGAACGGGAGCAGAGGCCTGCCCCAAAGGGTGTTTGTACTAAGGTACACAAAATCCACTTAGTCGCTACCAGATTGGTGTCCGTGCGGATTTCAGTCTCGACCTGTGCCAGTGGTGCATACCACTGTCCTTCACACCTTTTCTTTCGTCAGATTGAGCTTTAGGCATTGCTGAAGGCTCTTGGAAAGATCCAGAAAACCTCTTTCTCCTCTCCGTTCAATGGTGTATGTGTGTACTGGCTGACATTGTGTTCAGTATACAAAGATCAGTAAAAATACACATTGAGTTTCCTTTTCATCTATTTTTGCTAAACTTTTCTTTCTATTCTTAGAAGACATCAGACTTACGACAAATTTAGTGCCATACCTGCACTGAAGCAAACCGTGCGCGAACGCTTACTAGCCTGCAAGTGGAAATGTCTCAAGTCAGCTTGAGGCCATGGAGGCAGCCGTTACATGCTGGACAGACTTTGCAGAAAATGGGAAAGCATCAAACGGGAAGGCTTATTTTATTAAGAAATCAGAGAAAGCCGTTATTTTTTGTGACTCTCTCCGCAGTAACTAGCTGAAACAGGGAACAACAATTCCTTAAAGTTGATGCCCCTTTGTTTTTGCAAGAGTACACAAAATCAATGACAGAGACATTCTGGGATGTATAAGGAGGACTGCCTTTACCAAAGCAGCCTCCTACTCCAATCATGGAGTTAAGCAGCTTCAGATGTTTATTTCGCTAAGCACTGGTTACCTGAAACATTTTCAGCCATTCCTGAAGGCCCGTCGGTGGCTGCACAGATGTAATGCGGCGGCGTTGCTGTCCCTGGCCATTGGCTGCCCTCAGGTCCCCAAAAGTAGTAGGTGTGGCAGAGCATGGCACCAGCCCTGTAGTACTACAACACAAATAGAAAGTGATAGTCACACGTAAAACATTAAGGAAAATTTAGAAGTCTACTGCAGAAAAAGAGATCTAGTATGGAAGTTGCAACTATTACTTAAATTCGTAAACTTCATGCAAAAGCACTAACATGAAAAACTGTTCTGCTGGTCACTCAAGAGGCCAGTTCCCTCATTTTATAAATCTGCCTGTTTCTACCACTGCAGTACTAATCCTCCAGCTAGGGGGGGGGAAATGGGGATCACCTTTAAAGGCTGAAAAATTACTACTCTGTTAATTGGCCAGCAGGTTGTCTATAAAGATGCAGGTTTACATATTCCTTTCCTTGCCAGAGTATTTCCTTTCCTTCTGGGCTGCATTTGTGCCTTCTGACTGGTGATGCAGGAAGCCAGAGCTCAGAGTCTCACCTGTATGTAAAATGTGCTAGTGCTGCTTCATCGCCAAACAGAAAGAAAATACATCTATTTTTAGCTCTTAATATATTTTGTTGACAAAGAGCTGGTAATACCAAGCAGTTCTAGTGGCTTAGTGGTTTGCAACTGCACTTTGAAATACTCTATACAGTATTTTAAAGTTTGCGTGTTGACGGAGTGACATAGGAATTAAAGGGGGGGTGAGGTGAAGAGGGAAAAGGAGCCAAAGGTGCTCCCTGAATTACAGTTTGATTTTTTCAACTCTGACATGTTAAAAACCAGCTCATTCATATGAGATGGAGCTTTTAAAAGAGCTGGGATTAAGCTGCTATTGTAGGAGCCTAAAGAAATACAGCTGACTGGGTTTTCTTTTTTTTCTTTTTAACATAATGTAAAGTACTTCGTTCACAGAATATCAAAGTTGTATTCCCTAGCAGGAAATTTGGAACTCCAGTAGTGTTTGCACAAGCATGAAAATTTTAAATACAGTGTGGGACTCCAAAAACCGCTTTGCTTTTGTGTCTGATAAATCCAGCTTTTTAGTAATGAGCTTTGTGGTTTTACTGACTTTTCAATGGGTACAGGAATAGCTTCAAATGATGCAAAGCAAGTTCCTTTTAATATTTATCTCATCACAATCTACTAATATTTCACTCTACTCTTCCTTGTTCTGAAGGCCAATCATAGCATGTCCTAACATTTACCCAAACTGGTTAAGAAAAGTAAAGATTGGTTTGAGCAGGCTTATTTTCAGCTGTTGGTTTTACTGAGTAATAACAGAAACAGGAGCTGATATGAAAAAGCTGTTTCACAGATGAAGGATCCTCTTAATGGCATCGGTTTACTAGTTTTACCTGTTATATGCAAAGAAAGTTCATCAGACCTGTCAATTTCAGAAAGTGTCTGATCCTAGGGAAAACGGAAACAAGCAGGCACAAGAACCGCATCATTTGCCTAAATATTATTAAAGTACAATCAAACAGTTAAAAGAGAGAGGATGGGAGGTTATTTAAGGATTCTTTTACGCCAATAATGACTCAAAATCCAAGCAATGTCAATTGAAAGTATTTTTAAAATAAAATCTGGTTTTACAGCTTACTCATTCTCATAACCTGGACAGAGCCCCAGCAGAAGGCCTGTCATTTAAGGTCCAAAATAAGGCTCTTAAAATTGGCTTATATTGGATCTGAGCAAAACGTAGCCTTGAGCTTGCCCCAGTAGAACAGTTATACTTTAATTTCTTCTGCTGTAAACTGGTTCTCAGTCAAAAACAGTTATTCAAAACAGGATCTAAAAGCCTCTTTCTTTTGACCTGAGATTAAACCACAAGATTTTTGTTCATGCTTTATTTTTCCTGTATGTTTTCATTCCCCTGAAACAGCCAGTCAGGTTTCTGTGGAAGCTGGACAAGTCCAGCAGTTCCTCTGAATCTGACAGCTACACTTAACAAAAAGTGTACTTTCTTTGTTGCTGAACGGCTTACTCTTACGGGACTGCAGAGAAAGGTGTGTCACGTGGAGAACTGGTGGCCAACAAGAGTGTTCTTCCATTAGACTGAGTTAGAAACCTGGAGAAGCTACCAAGTCGAGAGGGATGTGGAAGCTGTAACACGTGCTTCTCAGCAATAAGATATCACCTCTTCTTCTCTACATCAGCGTTTACACATCTGAAAAGCAACCCTGCGGGCTGTTTCCCCACACTATCCTAACTTTTCACTCATCACCTGATAAACCTCCCAAAGGAAGAGAAATAAAATATAAATCACTTTGGAAAGATCCATCAATGACTGAACACTACTATAGCGTGTTCAAAAGAAGTAACATCCCCAGACAGTTTTGGGAGGGCTGATGCTTGTTACAGGGAAAAAACGTAACGTGGTGTAAATTCAAACAGGACGGGAAGCAGCGCGACATCCCAGCACAATTGTTATGGCAACTATACAGTAAGAACGGCAGTTGTAAGGCGTGCATCCAGGGCCCTGCTCTGCCACCGCTTCTCACGTTTAGCAGCGCTTTACCCCACAAAGCGTCTGACCGGAACTGCAGCAGTTATTTGTGTGATCTGGTACCATTTAGGAGTAGTAAGGAAGCAGACTAGAATCCGTAATAATTTCATGTTGTGGATAACAAGTATGCGTGTGTTCCTGTTAAGATCAGATGGTCTGCTCTGCCTACATAAATTTCCATTCCTGTTACCATAGCAAAGTGATACATTTGATCACAGTTTGTAATAGTCTTAGGGTTTATCATTGTGTCCCTTTTTAAAAACCTGATTGATTTTATTCCCAGGAATGCTTCAGCCCTCAAAAAGTCTCTAAGTAAATGGGCTATATTTAGAATGCAACACAAACCTCAACCGAAGAAATGCAAGTCTAGCTACTTCATTAAAACTCATCTTCAGTTGACGTAATTTAAATTAGTTAAGCAATATACAAATACTGATACCACCCCTTCTTTGCTTTACAGTGCTTTAACATTAAGAGGAACCACGAATCAGGATTAGCAATTGGAAAGATGGGATATATACACGAACCAGGATCCAGTGATCTGTTACTGCATTTAATTACCTTGTGTATTCTGAGACTTTGCAGGGTTTCTTTCCCAGAGAGAAAGAACGGACCTCGGAGCCATGGTCCAACTTTCTCTTCATCTGCAAGGTGAGGGAAAAGAGTAACAACATGGATTTAGTTACATGACCAGCCTTACTTGCGCATACTTCTGTAAAATTAATCCATTTTTACCTTTTGCTTTAATACCAAATTTTAACAAAGTTGATGCAAGATGATTTATTTAAAGCAACATTTTAGTTTACAGCTTCAACAACATTGGTCATCTATTTTATATGGTACATGTATATATTGTTGCTGTTCTGGGGTCCAAAACCTATTGGAATTACATTCTTTCCATTTCCCCATTTCAAAGGTTCAAAAGCGTGCAGAGCTCGTGTGTTGGTTTATTTACTAAACTGCTCTGTCTCTAGTCTCCTGGGAGGGGAGGGAAAGAACTAAACCAAATCCCTTCATTCTTTGTGCTCAGGTTCATTGCTAGGAGCCTCATGGAAATGGTTAAATTTTAGGTAGCCTGTCTGCATTATAAACCAAATATTCATTTTAGAGTCTAAAAAAAAAAATAACCCAGATATATTTTTTCTTTTGTTTACTGTTTTATTTTAAAGTTGTACATTGAAAACATTTATAAAACTGCAGTAAAACCGACTGACAGATTAACCATCATTTTCACAAGAAGGGTAAGGATGAAAAACACTAAACCTCAGTCTTGAATGTCACCCGCAATTAGATAGGATCAAAACCAAATAATGAGCAGGGCAGCTGCTAAAAGGGGAAGCCAGTCTGCAAAAATTACCAAAGAGATGGAAACCAGTGAAAGCCATATTTATCCAGACAAATAAAGATTACTTTCTACATATTTGGGTAATCTTTAACTACAGGCTTTGGATTCAATGAGACATATGTATGCCAAATGCAATTTCTGAGTTTTTTGTTGGTTTTCTCTTTTTAAGATGTGATACACCAAAACACTTTAGCCAGCAGAAGGATGCTTACTGCTGTTTACAACTGTGAGCTGCAAAATGCATAAACTACCTGTCTAACAATTCAGACTTTAGTTTGACCATTTGCTCCCTTTCTTCAAATTTTCATATTTAAGATACAGTTTTAAAAGTTGGCATCTTTCCTAACACCGCTGATCTGATCTTTTTAAATGTTGCATTATAACATAGTTATTTAACCATCTACTGTATCAGCCTACCTGCCTAAGAACAAAACACCAAAATACCAACAGGATTCTCTAAAGCTTACGGCCCATATACTCTTGTTGGGTTTATTTTTTACTTTTAAAATCTCTCTATGGCTTCCCCTAAAAACAGTCACTGAAGATCTTGCGTTTTGCTTCATTAGTGATTACAAAGGAAAGCTAACTATGGTTAACTAGTCTCGTTTTTACAGTAACAGCCACAAGGCAGCCAGAAGAGCTTGCCTTGTAGCCGTGTTTTCTTGCCCGTGCCTCACATGGGACACTCCACAGCGTTTCACCAGCCAAGCGTTCAGCCAGAACCGCCCCGAGCGCTGCCGAACCACTAACCTCACCCTGGCCGCTCCCCCACGCCCCAGGAAGAGCAGCCCCCCACGCAGCCCCCAAGAAAACCAGTTGTAAGCATCACCGAAAAAGAACAGATACCATCTTTTAGCGCTGTGCTAGACGAGTGAGCTGTCAAAATTACTGGAAGCATACGTAAGATGTTTGAGCATGAATTTCAGTATTTGATGATAGACTTTTCAGAAAGGATCTTTCCCGTTTGAGGCCAATTTTTATTTCCAGCTTGCCTTTCTGAGAGGTTATCATCCTCATATTCCTCTTCCGCTTCTCGTAAGAGGGAGATGCAGTTTTCCAAAAGCACACCTCAAAAATAACAAGTAGGAAGCCTGCAGTAGAATAAGCAGCTACAGTGATTTAGTCTTTTGCATTAGCAAAGAACACAACATGCAGTTCTCCATATCGCTGCCTAATAACGATTTCACCCATTTATTTTGGCAGGGTTTTTTTTTTTTTCCCAGGTATTTTAGGGAACTTTTGCATGCGGTCCACCACATAGACGGACTTTCAGCATTTCAGAAGGCGCTAAGTAAATACACGCTCAAAACCGCCGTTTACCATACGAAGAAGATAAAACTTTCTCTACAGCAGAGAGATCTAGTGACAAGATTTAGACATCACGAAGGCAGCCGTATAACCGAAAACCAGAGACCGCCGAGCAAACACCCCCGTAAATATTTAATCTGTCGCTAAGAAAACACAACTCCTTTAGACAACGTTTATTTATCCTAATAATTGCGATTGCAGTACAGTTTAAAAAAAGAAAGAGAAAAAGGGAAGGGCAGCAAACTGTATTCCGCATCCCCGCCCGCCGCCGAGCGCTGGCAGCTCTCCCCGGCAGCAGACTGCAGCGCCGGCCCCGCCGACGGCACGTTCCCGCCCGCGGAGCGGCGCCGCGGAACACGCGCGGGGCTCCCCCCCCCCCCCCGCTCCCCCCCCCC
>VYXH01008830.1:137798-149704 GCA_013397275.1 Burhinus bistriatus
CGTCCCTCCCTCCCCGCCCGCCTCCGCAGCGGCGGCGCGGCACTGCGGGCTGAGCGGCCGGGAGGGAGCCCGCGGGCCCCGGCGGCGGGAGACCGCCCCCGCCCCGGGGAAAGAGGAAAAAACCCAGCGCTGCGTGGGTTGGGGTTATTCCCACCACCACCACCACCACCTTCACACCCCCTTCCCCCAAACCGCCTCGGAGGCCGGGGGCCTGCCCCCCAGCGCCACAGGCTTCACGGTTTTCCAAGCGGGAGCAAAACAAGCTCATTTCCACTAATTATAATTATACCGTCGCCCTCGGCGAGCCTGGCTGGACACGTACGTGATCGCATTCCGTCGACGGACGGAAATGAGTCCTTCAAAAGTGCAGTTAATTTTAGAATAATTTGAAATACACTACAGTTTTGCCAGGGGAAAAAAAATGCTGAAATACTCCTATTGGCTAAACAATAGAACAAACGGGCGTTGAGGATTTAGGAGTTGAAAGACCCGAATCCAACAATTATGTAATATACATTAAAATATTAATTCAGAGCATAGCAGGGGTGAAGCTGTGAAAGGCAGGAGCAGGTCCAGGGTTTCCCCGGAACGCAGGCAGCCTTCCCCGCACACCTGGAACAGCCTGCGCGCACACACGCTCCCCGCGCTGTTAAAAGACAACCCTCCGGCGACACCAAGCCATCTTAGCTTGGTCTTCAAATACAAATCCTAGGGAGGGTTCTCACCTGTGTTTCAGTGAAAGCGTAAGGTAAGCCCTAGGTAATTACGTGTGAGAGAACACTCCTCTTTTGGTCATTTCCTCCTCTGGGCACATCAACAAATCTGTTCAATNGGGGGTGCTGGGGGCGGCCACTCACTTTATAGAAGATCATCTTGAGGGTGCCGTAGAAGCCCATGGTGTCGGCGCGCTTTCCCTTGCGCGGCTGCGGCGCCCCGCGGGCCCGGCGGCCGGGCAGGCGCTGGCAGTACAGCCCCTTCTCCGGCAGGTAGGTCACCGCCTCCCGCGCCGACATGCTCGGGCACGGCGGGCGGCGGCGGCGCGGCTCGGCCCGGCTCGCCTCGGCCCTGNACACCCCCTTCCCCCAAACCGCCTCGGAGGCCGGGGGCCTGCCCCCCAGCGCCACAGGCTTCACGGTTTTCCAAGCGGGAGCAAAACAAGCTCATTTCCACTAATTATAATTATACCGTCGCCCTCGGCGAGCCTGGCTGGACACGTACGTGATCGCATTCCGTCGACGGACGGAAATGAGTCCTTCAAAAGTGCAGTTAATTTTAGAATAATTTGAAATACACTACAGTTTTGCCAGGGGAAAAAAAATGCTGAAATACTCCTATTGGCTAAACAATAGAACAAACGGGCGTTGAGGATTTAGGAGTTGAAAGACCCGAATCCAACAATTATGTAATATACATTAAAATATTAATTCAGAGCATAGCAGGGGTGAAGCTGTGAAAGGCAGGAGCAGGTCCAGGGTTTCCCCGGAACGCAGGCAGCCTTCCCCGCACACCTGGAACAGCCTGCGCGCACACACGCTCCCCGCGCTGTTAAAAGACAACCCTCCGGCGACACCAAGCCATCTTAGCTTGGTCTTCAAATACAAATCCTAGGGAGGGTTCTCACCTGTGTTTCAGTGAAAGCGTAAGGTAAGCCCTAGGTAATTACGTGTGAGAGAACACTCCTCTTTTGGTCATTTCCTCCTCTGGGCACATCAACAAATCTGTTCAATTCACCCTTAACAGATTGATTCAAGGGCATTGAAGTTCCTGACATATGGTTGGGCTCTCAGACAGATACCTGCAACCAGCACAGCAGCTAGGCAGCTTTTTTTATTTTTTTTTTTTTTCTTTAGTTTCTATACAGACAACTCAAATAAGAGACTCCAGCTTCTGCAATTTTTCCTTGGGTTTTTTTTTTCCCCTCCCGCAAAGTTTTCTGACCGAGTTCAGAGCAGAGCATACCCAGAACATGATCTGAAGCTGCAATGCTCCCCTGTAATTTTCCTCAGGTGCACTGGGAACCGGAGACGCCCAGCAGCCCTCCAGACCGAGGCACTCAAACAGAAGCAAACATGTAGTCAGCTCCTGTTGACCTGAGGGGAAACCATCTTTTTCTTTATCAGCCAAACCAGTACAAAAGAAGTAGAAAAAAGAACACACATCTAAAGGAGTGGAATTAACTTTCTCTAAAATGCAACAACTTCCTCATTAGTACTTTAAAAAAAAGTCATATGTATTATTACTTGATAATAGTTAAGTGTGCCAGGTGTTAGCACGCTCAGATAAGGCAAAATCGTTACTACCCCCGTAGCACACAAGACCCTGCTTCTATACGGTTTTACGTATCTCCCATCCAACACTGAGTCCTCGTAGTCTTTTTCGTCTCCCAGTGAAAATGGTTCTGCCCATCAAATCGCGGCATTTATGCCATTATCCATTAAACTGCAGTGCTGTATATTTTATGAGAACAAAATGGTCTTGAGTTGACTTCATACCTCAGATATGAACAGAGCTGTACATATCCCGGGAGACTATTACTGTCTTCCTTTGCTACCACATCACATGCAAAGGGGAAGGGGAAAAAAAAACATAGGCTGCATATACACATTAAATAATCACAGGAAGCAAATTAATACCCAAATCATCAGAGTAAGAAAGAATTTGAACATTATGGCTGTGGGGATTTAGAATTACTTTATATACATGCATGCATAATGCCCTGTAACGTTCACAGCTCTCCCTGCCCCCTCTCCAGTCCGTGAGCGCACTCGATGCAGAGGGGGGGACGACAGCTACTCTTCCTCCAGCCTCGCAGGAAATCCTCAGGCATCAGCCTCTCCCCCAGCCCAAAGGCAAGTGTCACCTCAGAGCATAACTAGATTTATCTTTTGAACAAAATGTGCTTCGGAGTAAGCAGTCAGTGAGCTGAATAGTAATTAGAAATGACTATTTTCCTCTCTTTTGGAGTACTACTATTGCCGATTCCTTCTCTTTTGATAATGATTGGCAGCTATTCTCTCATGGTAAAAACTCACCAACTTAACTGCTCATCTCTTCGCCTGAGTAAGGATCCATGTAGCAACCCCAACAATCATTTGCTAATAGTAGAAAACTTGGTATTTCCGGTACTTACTCTACACAAAGGGTTTGGGTTTTTTCCTAATTTTACATACAGATACCACAGAGAGATTTTGTCATTTGAACGGTGACCATCTTTCATCTAGCAGTCTGCCCTTCTCAGAGCAAGAGACAAGAATTGCATATGGATATGGCTCTGGCTCTCACTTATTTAGTATTTGTCTCTGTAGTGGTATCACTTTTGATTCTCTACAAATAAAGGATTATCCGCTCTACCTCAGATTAAGTTTCAGAGTCTCTGGGTAGTTGCAAGACTACCCTAGCTGGGTGTCTGCTCTTCCCCAAAATGCCTAACCACAACCTGGGCTCCCTGTAGTCAATGGAGAGGAACATGCTCCACCAGAGGCTAAAGGCACCTACCGTTAGTCTCCCACTCTAAATTAGTCTAGAAAGGGCTTTCTCCTTGTTCCTTGACTTCGAGAACTCCTCCATCCTTGAAAAAGCTTAGTGTCACGAATACACCACACTCTCAATTGTAAGAAATCAGTTAAGGCTTTGCAAAAGTAGCGGGGGACTGCCCAACCTGGGAAGACCGAGCGGCACTGCAGGTCACGCAGCTTCACTCTGCACCTTCCTGGAAAATACAGTGGTGGAGGACTAAGACCCCAACCCCTCAGATGCTTTTGAGAGCCTGACAGCAAGTAGCAGAGATGATGCATGCGTTTATATCTCTACTGACCTTTGCAATAATATCTATTGCAATAACTTAATATGCTCTAAGAATACTTACCGAATGGTATAAAGTAAATGCTGATCACAAATTAAGGCACATTGACGAAGACTATAAAGCAATGTTAAGAGAAAAATCAGAAGTTGACGTCTTTCTTTCCCTAGTTGATATATATATTCACCTTCAAAGGTTGGTTTTATTTTGTTTAAGCTGAAGATAATTTTTCAAGTTTTTAAAACCACAAACAGCATACAATTCATGACATTTAGAAAAATGTCTACACCAAAATTACATAGTTTCCGGTGGACACAAGTCCAATCTTATTTCCCGTCAGTACTGCCAGCTCTTAATTAATAAAAATTCACACCATCCAATTCTTTTCCTGTTGGCAACATTTCTAGCACCTTTACCAGTTTGTCATGTGGCATGCTGTAATTAAGAGCGTCTATTACTTCTAATGAAAGACTAGAATGAATTACAGAAATCACCCGCAGAGCTATATAATCCCCAGAAGAACGGAGATTACAGTGGAACGGACCAAAGAAACAACATTTTTGGTTTTTTGGTTGGAGAAACATTTTTGAGTGGAGAGACCACAGGATGGTCTGGCTGTGGTAATGGCCAGTCAGCATTTTAGAAGTACACTGGTGCTTAAACCATGGAATGGAAAAACTGTAATTGGCATTTCATATACACATACGTGCGTTAGGAGCATAATGTGTGCAGGAGGAACTGTGGAGCAATATGGTTTAGTATCTCCATTAATATTGGTAAATGCATCATTCAAGACAGTGCCAGAAGGGATTCTGTGTACTCTGCACATTTAGCAGACGTTTAGCAGACTGACTCCTTTAGAAACATTTCAGAGGGATTTTTGTGTGTTGTCTAATAGGATTGCGGTTTTTTCCACTCAGGAAACAAACGCCCTTATCAAATGGGGCCAAACCCTTAGCTGCACAAGATTTACCCTGGAGACAGCGAAGACAACTTGGGAAGAACAGTCACGCTTAGTTATTTTTCCCTTTTCTCAAATTTGGACCTGCTTAGGTTTTAAACACTTCCCTTCTGCTTGGTAATCTAGTTAGGGCAGCTGCAGCAGCCAGCGCTTTGTCTTCTATATTCGACCTCTTCATCCAACCACATACTTCATTTAATTTGCCAAATGCTCCCATTCAGGCAAGAATCTGGCCCCACAGAGAGGTACTTCTGCCATCTGCTTTAGACATTTAACTGCAGCTTAGTTTAGCGCACCTACATTTAAAGTTCCCCATGCAGTCAATGAGAAAGGCAGATGCAAGAGCTGAACTTGTATAAAGTCTTAGAAGAGGAGAAAAAAAAAATCCCATATGATAGCAAGTGTTAAACATGTTCCAAACTAATTCAGGGCAGGCCTTTCCTCTACAAAAGGGCACTGCTATTATTGTCAGATACTCTTCTTTTTGAACGTACTATGAAATGAAAAGAGCGACCCACTGGGATCTCGGAAATCCCACGTTCTCATGGTTTCTCCTCATTCAGCTGCAATGACCTTAAGGCTGTCGCTAATTTGAGATTTATTAGCGTGCATCCTAGGTGCTGAGCTGGAGTGATTTTATGGGTAAATTCCATACCTGCGGACAGGGCGAGACAGTTTTAGGACACTGACCAATTAAGGAAAAGTGATATTTGGATAACAGGCAGAGTTTAAGGGCACAGTGTATGATGCACCTTATCACACAGGTGTAACCATGTGTTTGTGTAGAATATACAATTAGTATTGATGCAACAGAATAGGCTTGAAGAAATGAATTTAAGCGCACTGGTTTGTGACCAACAGCTGCTAAGCTCCAAGTATGAAGGAAGAACAAGTGCAACTTGGCTCCCTAAAAGCAGTTTAGATGGAAGAATTTCTGCTCAATTTCCTTATAATGCCTGCAGCAGGCTTAGAGAGGTCCATTCCAGCATGTTTGCCTCAACATAGTTACAGAAAGAAATTTAAGCTTATGATCTTGTGTAGTACAAGTTGAACACAATCCTGCACAGTGCAGCATGCACTGATGAGCAGCTTACTGATCAAGGAAACATTTTCGTAGTATTGATGAACTTAAGGTTTGGGATGAAGTAGGGAAAGCAACAGGAACTCTATTATGGGAGGAAGAACACAAAGAGGCACTACAGTAAGTCGCACGAAGTCTTCTAAAGCTTACTTAAATGGAGTGGAGAATACATATTACAAAGTATGAAAGGTACTACTGAATTGTTTTACTAATTGTATAATGTTTCTTGACAAAGCATTTTGAAGACTGCTTTCAAATTGAAATTTCCCACACATTATTCTTCTTTATTTCCATGCAAAGTAAGGTACTGTAGTTAAACAAAATCGTAAATAGCCTCTAAGTTTTGTTTTTGCAGGGAAAGAAAAAGGCATAGATAGCAACTAAAAAAATCAGATTACTATTTATTAATAAATCCCAATTTTATCAGAGTAGTATGAACTTCGATTATAAATACCATTTTTAAAGGTATATATCTGTCGCAGAGATTTCCCATAAACCACTTTCTTTTAACATTTGCCTTTAAAAAAAATAAAAATTAGGTTTTAAATATATTGTGATAGGATTCAAAAGGCATGCTAGTTAATGGCTGCAAAAATAGCTTTGACGAAGATTTACGCAGGAAGTGTATGTAAGAGACTTCAGCGCTGGATATTTAGAATAAACTTCAAATTGTGTTTTAAGAGCAGGGAGATTGCAAAGACAGGCTTAATGTAATACGGCATCACCGTGTCTCCAGCAGAGCAGAACTCCCCTCTGAAGGTCACACTTCCTGTCCTCTTTGTTGGTTGCCTGTAGTTGGGCACAGAACTTGCAACATATGCTTCGATGCTTAGGTTATTTTTAAAGGAGTACAGCCAAGGCTGTCATACACCCCTGCGCTCTTTCTCGGTGGCAGCACCATCTTAAGGATGTCCCAGTATCACCTGCTCATTCCCATCTCTGCATGGCTCTTGCCCTTATTTCTGCAGGCAAATGTCTGTAGGAATGCTCTGTGAGTGAATCAGATTCATTAATTGATGTGGGGTGAGGGGAAATAATTTTAAGCTTTTTCCTTTGGGTTTTTTTTCTTAGAACCAGTTACTGGTTTAATTTTCCACCATGCCTTCACAAACAACTGAGCCAGCAGACGCAAATGAGCAATTCACAGGCAGGGCACAAACTTCTTGAGCCAGCTACACCACTGAGAAAACGGTGCGAGGAACTGTGACCCGAGTGTCCCACGCAGAGAGCATAAGCCTATTATTTACACCTAGAGGCATCACTCTCTCGGCTATAGTTTGATGTGCATTTAAGCCAGCACAGCCACTGAAAAGAAAGCAGTCCCTGCATCCACGGCTGCCCTTGGCCATTCATTTCCACACTTGCGTCACCTCAGGTGTGCCACCACAGCCTTCGTTGTATGGCTTTGTGGTCAACTGGGGTGGCAACTGACCTAGGGATGTCTTTTTTGCTGGGCTATTTTTCAGCCAGGTCAGATTCCCCATCTCCCTCACTGCATGGCCACACAGATATCTGTGCCAGCATAGCAAAAAGGAGAGCAGGCTGTACCTCTTCACTTCCCCAAGCCCACAGAAGAGCTACCCTAAATACTTGCCAAACTACAGCCTTAGGTGAAAGGTTTCAAGGGACTGGGGTTTAGGCTTTGTCCTCCCAGCCCAGGAGGGCTTATTATGACCACAGAGTGACTTATTTGCATTGAAAAACATACTTAAGTCTCTGTCAAATAGAAACGGACACTTCAAATATTAAAGTTTTACCATAAAACAAGCACAACAAGGTGAACCACAGGCAGGAGGTATAATGTCAACCTTCCTTAAACATGTCATGTTAAAACTCCAGGGAGCTTATCTCATTAAAATTGTATATTATTTCACTGGAAAGAAAACCAACCAAAACATTTTCTTCCCAAAGCATTTTTTTCTTGTTAAAGAAAAAGATAAATGAAAACAAAAACATTAGCGGAGCTGCGCTTCACATTGCTTTTAATTTCCCGTGACAGTAACCACATGCAGGTTTCCTATAGAGAAATCTTGTATGGTTTGTTTTAAAACTAGCAATATTATAATATAATAAACATTTTTCATAATGCATATTCATAAGGAGCAGAGTTAAGGTTGCTAATGCAACCTGCACTTTCACGTACTTGACTGCTTTCCGTGCAACAGGAGCATTACGAGTTGCTTTTTTGTGTTTTGTTTCTACACAGTATTGTTACATTATTCATTTTTCAAAGGAATAAGGAGGTATTACATATAAGGCATCTTGCAAAACATTCACTAATGGCAGCAGATCTTCATAAGAACTGCGTCTCCATTCATTGTGCTCCTATTAAAGTTAACTGTAATCTATTTATTATATCATTAAACTTAATATATTGTAAGATGAATTCTATTTATAGACGCAGTAATAGCTGCGGTAATCACTCAAGTTCACATTGAACAGGGCTGTGCTTCTGTCTGAGACACAGCAGCAGTTGCTTCAGAGACCCAAGCACAGTCCTAAATTTCCTGAAGAGATGACCTTGCGCGCTCCATCCTGTGCAAGCCCGAGCAGCACCGCGGAGGTGGCTGTGGCCAGCCAGCCTGGTGTCACCCTGCCCCACCAAACAGCCCCTGCAACCCGCTGGCACCCACACTTGCTCTGTGGAGGAAGCTGGCACCGCGCATCCCATCCAGGTTCCTCCCTTGGCCCGCTCTCCTCCTGGATATCCTTACACATCCACTGAAGCCAAGGGCAGCGGCTGCCACAGCAGCAGCCACTTGGGCACAGGGTATTCAGTTTGGGGCAATATAAAGACAGCAGTCCCCATCTTACTCTTTGGGTGCTTCTATAGTCATTTTCTAAAATACCACCGCCAGGCTCCATTTTTAGTAAATTTATTTTACGTTCCTGTTGCAGTCATTTCAGATTCGGCCTGTGCCATAGTCCATAACATCAGAAAACCAGGCACTTGAGACTGTTCTTAAATCCCACCATAGGCGCACAAAGCACAAGCCCTTCTTGCTGATCAACAGATGACAACCACAATACCGAAAAAAAAATAATCGTACTAGGGATCGGTTCCTTTTTTGCAATATTTCAACCATAGAGCTGAGTTGGTTTTGTTTATATTGACAAGAACGTTTCCAAATTGGTGAAGCGTGCATTTCTGCCTTTGAACACCAGTGGTCAAACTGTTTTCACTCAAATGTAAGCAAGTTCGGAAATCACCTTTGTACAGAAAAGAAAAGTCTGCTTGGACTTGGAAAGCTTTCAAAAAATGTCTGTTCCTTTGCACTGAATACTAATATAGTACCAGTATCTACTGCCTTATTTCTGTTAAGTTTTCCATTTTTATTTTCTTCAGAGATAGCTTAATTTTGAGTGCCAAGAAAAGTGCTTATTTATCTGGCATAATCTATAGAAATCTATTTACAAAATAGTTTCTGTCCCTCATTTGTGGTATGTGAGAATGATAATAGGTTAGCGGTGAGCCCTTAGGCTACAGACAGAATTATTCCTGGAATTATGGATTATACCAGAAGGATTTAGGAAGAATTTGAAGAAAAAACTGTTAAAAATGTCAAATCTCTTTTCCTCCCTGCATTACCTAAAGAGAGTATAAAGGTTACAAAACCAAGCATTCAAAGGAGTTTGAAGTGACAGGTGTAAGATGCTGTTACTCTTAAAAAGCTGCTTACCAAGACATCCCTGTGCATGGTGCATACTAAATAAAACACATATGTGGAAAAAACAGCATCTGAGGTTGTAATTTAAGATACATCGTTACCTACTTGTGCATCTGCATCTACCCGCTTGTGCACATGCATCAAGTTTGCAAGGCAAAAACTTCCGAATGTTTTAGGCATGGCATCCTGCCAGGATTTTATAATATCAAGGGAATTTAATTTCCCCCCCCATCATCTGGCAACACAGTGACTCCCTGTTCGGGTGGCATGGAACAGCCTGAGCCCCCACATGATGCCCCACTGCTGCAGGTAACCAGTGGTGAGGAATACAGCAGGATGCCACCCTTGGGGCAACAGCACCAGAGGAAGATGAACCATGATGTGCCAGTAAGTTTCAGGGCAGTCTGCTGATAGCAGAAGGATAGGACCCATGAATCTCAGCTTCAGAGAGGAGTTTGTTCTGTTGAACGTGTATGAATGCCCTGGGCTCTCCCCATCCCTTCCTCATCCTCGCTTCTCTGTAATCACCAGCTCTAGGGTCCTCCACTCCCCTGCCCTCTGCTCCCTGTATCAATCTCTTGGCCCAGCAATTCCCCATTAGTTTCCTCCCTCCTACCCTTTCCACAGCATCTCAGTCTAACAAGACTTGTTGTCCCACCTTATTACTCCTTTCCTTTTCCACCCTCTTCCACGTTTTCTCCTACCCTGGAATGCAGGGGAAGCATTTTTCTATACAATGTCCAAGCATCAACAAGGGGGGGGGTGTGTGTCTGGACTGCAGGACACAGAGGGTAGTGGGCTTTTTCCCCCCATACTTGGCCACATCTGCAGAGCAGCTGGAAGCAGCCACTACGGGGAAGATGCAGCTCTGCCCATGTTGCCTTTGGCTACAGCGTGCTCAGTGAGTCCAGGGGAAGGGTGCAGGTAAGTCTGGTCAGTGCTATGACCTGGTGGGACACAGACTCCTCACAGCCCAAAGTGTCTCTGGTACGCGCAAATGGCCATTTTCCCATGACAGACACTGCCCTAATGATGGCGGTGGTTATAAAGGGCACAATTACACATTATACCTGCTTGAGCCAGCTTCCTTTTCTCACCACAACCCATGCCTATGGTAAAGCAGAGAAAGGGATTTACTCATCTTCCACAAACCCTCATGATTTATTGCCATGACAACTCTCCCCTCTCCGGAGGCCTGGGGGAGCTACAACGTGAGCTGGTTTCTCCCAAGTACATTCTGCCGGCCCCAGGGGAATCGATGCCAAACCTTTGCACAGCAGAAAGGAATGCCAGGCATGCTGGGGTCACGCCAGATGCTTTGAAGCTTCTCTAACCCACTGTCATTAACCTTATGCTGTGCAATTTCACGTCAAAAGGGGCTACAGGCGGAGCGAGCATGCCAGCAAACCTGCCCTATCTAAACAAACTCTTCCCTGAGCAGGTGCTTCCAGTCTAGAAACCATACAACGCACTTGCCTGCCTCTACAAGAGACATAGCACTGCATAATTTAGGGTAAGTAGTCCCTCATCCAGACGAGAGGGATGAGAATTGTTAATCAGTTTTTTTGTTTGTTTGGGTTTTTTTTTTGGCGTTTTTTTGTTTTGGTTTGGCGGTTTTTTTTGTTTGGGTTTTTTTTGTGTTTTTTTGTTTGTTTGTTTGGTTGGTTGGTTTTTTTTACACTGAATCTAGCATTATTTAGGTAGGATTAGAGATAGATACCTCTAATACAGAACAGATATTTATAACAAGACATCTCATAGAATGCGAAAAGTATGAAATAAGGTGGCACATTTCACAGTGTTTCAGAGATATTTTCAAACAGTGCTACCTGTATGAAACCTAAGAACCACAGCATAAAAAAAGAAAATGGCCATATCCATCCACTGTTGTGTCTAAGCTTCTTTTGGGAAACCATTTTGTTCAGTAAACATTTATGCTCCTTTTATTATGCTATAATATTTATACTTGAATTAAAAAATTACAAGTCAAAACCCACCGTTTCTACCCTCAAGGAAAACTGCATATTGCAACCTTTACATGACCTCAGACATCACATCTTTAACCATTTCTTCAAAACTTCTGTCAACTTGCCAGTACAGTGTGATGCAACTGATGCACTCCCCAAACCAATCCATTCTGGGATAAACAGCAAGTCAGTTATCTAAATTCCTGGATTTTTGAAACTTACAATTTCTTTATTTATAGACAGGATGGAGCAAATTAGAGATCTCAGAAATTTTTGGCTTGCTGTTCCATTCATTTGTAACCACAAAATTAGATGGCAACCATGGTTTTAAAGTTTGTAATATTATGGAGACTCTTAGTATTTCACAAATCCAATTACTGAAGAAAACGTAGTCCATCTCATGTTACTGATTTACCAAAAAAAAAAAAAA
>VYXH01008830.1:149772-213846 GCA_013397275.1 Burhinus bistriatus
TGAAATGCTACAAAGCAAAGTGTCTAGGAATAGTCCAAGTCACCAATGTGGTCAGCTGTATGGGGAAGTTTATTCTTTGCATCTTAAACTATTTTATTATTCTAGAAAGATGCAAAATATTACAAACTACGATTTGAAATTAGTACACAAGAAGAAGGATTAAAGATGCTGCAATAAAGCCTGTGCAAATGTATGTCCTAATTCCTATTCCTTCTCTTTTGCTGAAAGCAACTGCTAAAGCATGTTATTAGCTATAAGATTGCTAAAGCGATGCCAGCAATGTTCTGACAAATCTCTAGGGGGTTTTTTGCCCACTTTCCTTTTATTATCATATTCCATCTCTAATATTCAATCAGTGCCAAACTGGTTTATGTATGCCAATCTTTCTCACAGAAATGGAAAAAGAAATCCTGCTATACGTTGTAGGCCTGCTGATGTGACAGAGAGAGACTGAACGGAAGCGGGAAAGGGAGGAGGGAGGAGGGAGGGACGAATACAAGAGCACCAGTCTGCAGTCTGGTATTCAGCAGAAGTCCCAGTTTTCTGATCGGAAAGCTGGCAAAAATCGAAGTGCAGAGTACCATTAGGTTCCTTGTAATTTAACCTTCAATGTGAGCTTCACACATCATGTGGTCTCTTCCCTTTAGTCTAATGCCATATGCAGAATGAACTAGCGCCTTGAAAACAGGCCAGATCTGAATAATCCCAATTTTACTATCTACCTCCAACAAAACGTGCTACAAGCCACTGACCACATCATTCGCTTATCAACTTAAATTTAAATCTCTTTGCAGTTATTTAAATACAGTCCCAGTTGTTGGCTGAATTCCCCCTTGGGACGAGATTTGAAAATGTTCACTTTTGTCCCATGTAAAAATCATAGACAATGTTTAGGAATATTTGATTAAAAAGAAAATTCTGGGAAGAACTCGTTTGCTGCTTGCATAAATATATTTCCTCATTAAAATTTGATAAAAACAGTCTTAATGGAATACTACAACCTCATTCATGCTTTTGAATAAAGTGATTTAAATTGACAAGAACAAAGTTTAAATACACTTTTTCCCAGCTTACTGTCGACAGCTTTTTTACGGCCTGCAGGGACAGGTATGACTCATGCCTACGCTGTTCTTCAAGAACTATTTTAAAATGCAGATTTTTTTCCACTGGTCTATTGTGCTTTATAAGTAACTGTAAACTGAAAGAGACTAAAATTAGAAGGCAGACCACTATCACCAGAGGGATTAGAAACTCCTAGGCTATGTTGATTCAAAAAGCTGAACTGGTTGACCAATACGAGGGTCTTTTTTATGTTGGTTCCTACTAGATTTCTGGCAAACTTCAGTCAAAGTCTGTCCTGGTTACAAATGATTTGAAATCCCTGTGTTTGGGAACAGCGGGTTGTCTCCAGATTTGCATGCAAGATTACACCGAGCAACCCTCTTACTCTCTGGTATGCAAGAATGAAAAAATGAAGGTGTCACCCTAACCTAAGTAAGTTGGCACGACAACGCTACCTGGTCACAAGTCATCTGGCAGTTGGGTTTTTTTTAAACCAACAACTGTAGCAACAGTCTTTTCATGTGCCTTATGAAAAGTATGCTAATATTTACCGATTCTGATTAACACAAAGTAAGTCTGGTAGAAAGCTAGTTTAAGAAGGAATCCAACAGCCTCAAGTTTAGGCTGAGCAATCAACCTGCCAAGGAAAACTGAGCAGAAGATACTAACCTCCCCTGTAATTCAGAGTGGCATTTTTAGGTACTGCAGACTACTGGGTTAAAAGCTAAAACAATAAGATACATTTCAACTTAAGATAGGGAATGTCAGTCTCCTTATCAGTACAGTCCTTCAAAGACTCCTCTGAAATCCTCTTCCTTTTAGACAGAGAAGCCTCAAATCTGTGGCAAGTTGTGCGGGCTACACGGCAGTGAAAAGCCACCAACTAGGTGCTCTCAGAGTAGTATCTCAATAACTAGAAAATCTAAATAGGCTTTGTGCTTCTTTATGCAAAATACCGACAGAAAAAACACTAAGCACTTAATTTGCCATATCACAGAGTAAAGTTAAATATATCTTAGCAGGTGAGGATACCGAGAAGCAAGAACGTTTACACTAACTGGGATTCATTCACTTCTCCGTTCATGATAACTAATTACATTACTATGTTACATGCATCTAGTTTAAGAATGGAATTTATTTCTTTTTCCTTTTACAGGAGGTGGACAGCAGGACATTTTGTGTTGCACTCTGAAGAGCTGGAGTAATGTGAATAGTGAGCTGGATTAGCTGTTCAGGGAAAAGGAGACGACTCGGCCAGACCTGCATTGATCTAAAGCATGGGTCAACAGTTCCAAGACACGGAAAATCCAATTCATTTCCCATTTCCAAGTTCCAGGGGACACCTCCTACAATCTAAAAGGTATCCGTTTTGAAGAGCTGTGATCCTAAAGCTGTTCTCTAAGCAGAGGCAGTGTACACCAAGGTTAAAGAGATGGCTGTAGCAAAAGAAATCTCATCTCAGAAGAAAAAAAACACGAGAAAGGCAATTATAATGCCCCCTCCACCCCCACAAAACCTATACTTTTTTGTTGCAATAGAAAGTGGAACTCTAATTTACGAGTTTAGCAGATGCCCAAGTATGAGAGAATGGGGGTACCAGCCTGAGGAGCACTCAGAAAGGCTGTGAGAACAACCAGCAGGCCAAATCCAATCCTCTCTGTCTTTTTGAAGGCTGTTTTCTTTATCTGCATCTGGCAGTTAGTATTTGTCTAGTTTTATAGCTACCTAAATATGCAAATAAGCAAGCAAAGTGTCTGCAACTCCTGAGAATTTGTGCTCAAGGATATGTAATACCTACAGAGATCCCAATGAGTGGGTCAAATACAGTTAAATCTTTTCTCTCTACCGTGGTACCGTCAGACTTAGCACTTGATGAAACAGAAGAGGTAACTGGTCTCCAAACAAGACCGCACCATGCATCCAGCCGGCTGATGCTGTCCATAAGTGTTTTGAGGGTAGTTTGAAATTAGACGGACAAAGGCTGCTGCAGTATCATCCAGCTGGGCCCCTGTCGTGTATCTAGCTTATGCTCTCTAAGTTGGAACAGTAACATCTATATCTGAACAAATCCGGTCCTGCCCAATGAAAACCTCAGCCTGAAAGAAATTATCAACTGATTGCTTCCAGACAACACAAGAATTTCAGGAATGCAAATTAACCATTTTATGCCCCGACAGGTCTTTCTGAACCTTCTACCAGTTCTTCCAGCTTTTCATCTCCCCAAAACAAAACCACAGTTCTCAGAAATACTCTGGAAAAGCACACGGCTAAGAAAAGATTTCCCAGTGCTCAGATGGTAAGCTCCCCCTCCCCCCAGCATTAGTGTCTTCAAAATGTTTTTAAATGAAAGGGAAAAGAGGAGCAGCTTGCAGTAGTTTCCATGTAATGCAATTATACAACCTTTTATCTGTATGGATCCCAGCACGGAATTGCATTATTCCTTTCGAGGCCTTTGGGAATGAGGTGAGAATATTATCTTGATCTGCATTAAACCAGTAACAGAATTGAGTATATTTTCTTCTTTATGTTAAACTAATTTTAAGGAGCTCCTAATACATTTGTTAGCACTTTTTGGGAGTGATCTTGAAGCTGGAAAGAAAGAGAACAGATAGCTCAATGTGTATCATAACGGCTTGTCAAATAACACCAATATTCCTTGTAATAAGTTTGCCCTTTCAAAGTAAGAACTGCTTAGAGATATGGTAGAGACCCCAGCTCAGTGGGACCGAACGGAGCGAGGGGCCTACAATCTGAGGGCTTAACTAACCTAAAGGAAGAAAGGACTAAAAACTTGGCTAGGAATCAGGCTGTTTCTTCACGTTGCCATTTCTACCTTTTGTTTGTAAAGAAACCCTGGGGCAATGGCTGGGAACAGCAAGTCTGCAAGTGCACACTCTCCATATTAATGCCTCTATACAGACCAGAGAGGATGACTTTAGACTACATGAGTAGAAAACTGCAGCTGACAAGGAAATAAACCTTTTAGAAGAGGAGGATACTGTGATTTTGCCAGTTCAAACCCCATTTTAAAATCTATGGGAAGATGACCACTGACAATCAAACATATTGTGCATCAAGAACAATCCTAGACCAGAGGTCTATCTAATCCAGAAACATTCCTCGTGCTTACTGCTATCTCCTCCTAATGAAGTGCCCACACCCCTCTACCGATTTCCTTCACTGTAAGACAGGGACAGAGTGTACCTTTCATAAGCTTTTCTGAAACAAACTAGTCAAAACCAAGTCTTGACATGGAAAGCCATGGGCATATCCTCTTCTGGATATAGCTGTGCCAGAAGAAGAGGTTACTCTTCCCTCCTTAACCTGTTTCAGTCAGTGAGCTAAGCTGGCTTATTCAACTACATATAGTAGCAGATCTTTGGCAATACACACAGTTTTTTCCCCTTAAACAGGCTAAGAAGTGATGACATGAGCAGCTGAAGTGGCCGATCTGAAACAGCAGAAGTCTGCTGGCAGGATGCATGACAAATACGTGCAAGTAGCCTGAAGGGTGGCAGTTTATTCAGCCAGCATAGCTGAGTTGGAAGATGACATGTTCATAGCACCAACTGGTCAGACTCACAGAAGCCAAATTACATTGGATCCCCTATTGGTAGGATAAGTGATCTGAATTCATTGGGAGCTCATGGTACTGCCAGGATCTGAATCGAGACCATATCACTGTTGCTTTAACTATTGCTCCTCAATCTGATACATGCAAAGAATGGCATACCTGACTTTCAAGAGTGGCTGCCTTTGAGAAATTCTAGAGGTAAATGACTTAATACAACATCAAGAGCTCTGTCGTAAAATTCAGTTGTGTTTGCTATCCACTGTTGCAGTTACAGGACCTTCTTCTCCTGTACTGGCAGCCCCAGCTCATCCACACACACACAAAATAGCCCCCCTATTGTGTGATGGGGCAGGCCAAGTCATCTGTTCCACAAGTGCTTTGAACAGATAGACACACAGATAGTGTTGCTAAAACACATTTCATTTATTCAGTTCAAAAGCCAACTTAGTAGAGTAGACAAGCCTTTGGTCTAATTTATCTTCTTCTTTTTTTAAAGGACTCCAGAGTTGTTTCTAGTGCTGCTACATGCGACTTTGTGCAACATCTCTTGGCTCTGTGAAGGGAAAACTATAGTAACCTACTCACAGTACAGATATACAAGAGGCCTATGTTCTGTTAAGACTTACATGTTAGTAAATATACATGGAGTTAGCTCATAGACAGCCAACAGCAGCTGGTTGCAGTGAAGACCTGGATTCATGGTCCCTTGCTTTCTCAATTTATGACACGGGTTGGAGAAGCAGTGAGAAACAGCAGCACAAGGTTTAATACACACTAGCAGATGAAGTATAAACTTTTCAGAGACCGTGGATACGTGCTCTGAAGCCCACTCCACAATGATTCCCTTACTATTGCTCAGGCCAAGTAAATGAAATTGCACTTTCATTCTGCAGGCATAAAATGATACATCAGAGAAACAAAGTCTATTAACTTTTCATTGATGTGTTTTGGAAGTGGTTTTGGTTTCACCAGATGGAAAGGTTTTCCGGTGAAATCAAAGTCATTCTGCTCAGATATCATTCATAATGTGCATTTGCACCCACATAAAAGTTTCAGTCTCAAAACAACTGATTTTTATTAAGGAAGATATGTACTCCAAACCCATTGATGAAATATCTACAGTATCTTCAAATCATACCTTTCCTTCACCACTTTCCACAGACCTTGCACTGCCATGCCAATTCACCAGACGATTTTACTACAGAGCCCTTGCTCCTGCTATACCGATGCCAACAGAGCCTCCCTAAGACTGCAACTACCCTCCGTGCCGACACGGTTACATTACTTCTGCTGGAAGCCGTGCCCACCGTGCCCCAGGTGGCAACAGGCTTGCTTCAGTGGTCTTTTCTCTGCAGCCCCCTGCACCCGCCAGCAAAGCAGCTCTCGTGCAAACAGCCAGACTTAATCCGCTCCAATCAAACAAGCCAGGTTGGCAGAGCCTAACTATTCCAAATAGCCGTTTCATTTTGACAAACAACTTTGCCAGCAGATTTGAGAGGGCATTTCCCTTACACAGAGGGCTTGTGCTGAGCTTACCCAGGCAAACGACGAGACTTAGACACGTGTTTATCAGTGACTGCAATGGTATAAAATAAGCCCCTGGATTTTGTAGAGACGTGGCTGTGGAGTATTAGCATATTCCTTCTACCAGTTGTGCCGTGGGAGCAGAGCGCCCACAAACAGCTGGAAGAAATAGTATCTTAAGCTGCTACAGCTTCTTGTTAAGACTGGATCTGAGCTCTTTGCCAACAAAAGTGCTCTTCACCCAGCTTAGCTGTAACCAAATCAAAGGTTTGGTTAGGTGAGAAATAGAAGGTAAAAACTGGGACTTTTCAAGGCATAAGACTTTATGGTTACATCAGCAAAGCTATTACACAAACGATCATCATTTCCATGAAAAGTACTGTGGCAGAAGCAACCATACTCCCTTTTTTCTTTAACCAGAAAAATCTCTGTATGTTATCGTGAAGGCATATTCATCATCCATTTGCCTGTAGAAGTGTAAGATGTCACAGACGACCTCAGAATGGATAATGAAAATATGCTAGGCTACGATTTAGACCATACCTTGGCAATAAAGATACAAAAAAAAAAAACCCAAACCCAAAAAACCAAAAACTTCAACAAAGCCTAATCTGTTTACAGAAGTTTAGGATATCTGCTAACTGGCTTGAAGGACATCTTTAAAGGCTGTATCTGCAAACTCTTTAAGAAATCCACTCATGTACAGAAATCTACAATACGAAAAAAATCCTGGGAGGGAAGAGTTCAAATATACAAAGAAGTACAAAGTGAAAGACAGTACAAAGAATTCATGACCTTCTCTCTCTGTGTGTCTTTTTTTAAAACTCCTGTTTGAATACCTGATCTTTGTTTTGGGGTTGGTTTTTTTCCTCCTTTATTTTTTTAAAGTCTGTTCACTGGTAAATAAACAGAACATGCAATTTCTCTCCCACCTATTTCAGCGAAGTCATAATAATAAACTATTTTTTTTAAAGTTGCAGCAGACATGAGGTGAAAGATTATTACTTGAACACAGTAGATTTATTTGAATAATTCTTTAATAAGTAAAAACATGGATTTCTTTAAAGATGGTATACTTTCCTTGATATGAGAAAGCTCCTCTTACCCCATAAACAATTTTCCTTCCATTTTAGCTAGGATTGGTTTCTTGCACCAAGATGCATGCAAAAGGCAGCTTATACAAAAAAATTTATGTAAAATGCTCAAGATAGTAATTAGACAAGTACCTTTACAAAAGAATGTGACTTCGTGTATAATCAGAGTCCAGAATTTGATGCTAGTATTTAAACAATATATAAGAACTTTACCATAAAGAAATATAACACAACATTGACCTCAGCTAATGGTCAGAGACATCTAACTTTTCTTGTATGTTTGGAAGAGAAATGAAAAAAAAAAAAAATAGTAGGAAAAGATAGTAGCTTTGCTTTTGAGAGCTCAGAGTAAAGAATTTCTGTACTTATTGTTAACCTGTGCCATATCTGAATTCAGCCATTATTATTTATGTCCTTTTAGTTCCAAAAATGGATGGGAACTTTACTCTCAGAACACCAGAAGGAATAAAGACAACGCACAAAGAACTGGGAATGCAATGGAAGCAAGTAACAAGAGCGTAAGTCTGAAGTTCAGTATGTGCTTCTCTGTTATCAGTGAAGGATAATTTTCTGCTATTTTCTGCAGAGGCTTCTTTGAACAGAACATTGAAGAGTGATTATATGGCCAAACCTTAATAAAATGTCAAAATCCACTGCTTCATTGTATCTGCAGTTATGATGGTTTCCTCCTACACCTGGGATAGGAAAGGATACAAGTTTGTATTCATGGTGTTCCAAGCACTACGTTTTAAGTTGAGGCTGTATGTAAATCAGTTATTTGCCAACCAGAAAGCCATTATTATAACCTCACATTTTAATAAAAATACTGCTTCAGATCTTGAATACACTTCTAGAAACTGAAGATTTTAAAACAGTTAGCGGCTTTTGCTGCAAAACAAATACCTTGGCCAACAGCTCATGTCACCGCTACAACAGGGACAAAAGACAGCAGACTGGGTTCTCCCCTGCAGTTTCAACTCTGCTCAAGTTGCAATGCGAGAAAAGGCCTTTGGGGAAAGAAGCTGCAAAATCTCTGTTTTGGCCTCAAAAGCTTCTTCCCTTTGCCAGGGCTGAAGCTCGCACCTCTGAACTCTGGGGTCTGTCCAATGCCGATGGAAAAAGCAGCCGTACCCAACTGGGGTGGTCCTGCCTCCACCTCCCACCTCAGGTGCTGCTCTCAATGCTAGATGGGAACTACAGACAAACCAGACCTGCCAATCGCTGGCACCAAAGCAACATTTGCCCTGCTCTCTGGAACTCCCACAATGTGACAGTTTTCACAGACAAGGTGAATTATGTCATAACTTTCAGGGTGAAATTCCGTCGCGTATTTTCCTTAGCACAGATAACATCTTCTGACAAAACAGAACCAAACTTCTAATATCGATTTCTCTCTGTGTTTTGGATGGACCCTCTTTTTCCAATGTGGACCACTGCCTGGAAACTTGTTACTCAAAAGAAACAAGCTCCTCAGGTAAGATGAAGTATGCTTCTCTTTCTTTTTTAATGATGCTACTGTCTACAGACTGTTCTGAGAGTATTTTTTCCTCTCTACTATAGAAACAAGAATCTCTCTGAGCTTCAACAACCAAAAGCATTATAAAGATTGTACACAATCTATGCAGTTCCCCTCATAGAGGGAACACATCAAACAGAAAACTTCTGTCAAGAATGCACAGCTAAACGTTGATGGCCGATACAACGGTATTTAGTCAGCTTTTGTGCGCTGGCTGCTGCATAGTGAATAGCAAATCTTACCACAACCTTCTTGCCAGGAGATTTAGCCCTCCTAAGAGTTGGGCTTTGATGCGTCAGAGAGGAAAGGATAATTCTTGTATTTTCTTTGGAAACAATGCAATCGTGATTGTGAGACATACTTGTCTGAATTAGATGTATAATACCAGGTCTCATAAGAGACGCTCTAAACTTCTAAAGCTTGCCTGACTGTGATAGGAGCTATTAAGGAGTCTGCTTTAATGGATAAGAAACATGACAACTCCCACAGAGAATCAACTGGTGCTGTGCTGGAAGGACTGAAAGTGCAGTCCTACCGTTGCGCTTGTCCTTACAGATGGGAAAGAGAAAAAAATGGTTCATGTTAAGATTTCCAAAAGCATCTGTCCTGGTTTTTGTTGAGAAATACATGAGTGAAGATCTTTGAGTTCTTATATGCCTTCTGAAAGGATTTACTGCAATTAAATTGAGAACTTTTCGGTGTTCCCCAAGTGTAGGTAAAAAAGCATTTGCGGTGCAAATGTTAAATGCCATTTTGAATCTGGTGGCACTGAAAAGATCCTTGAAATAACAGATCTTTTTGGTGAGGCAGAAGCACCAAGTAAGTTCACCACCAACTTCATCAGCCTGAGAACCATTGCTCCCTCAGCCAGTACAGCATTTGTCTGTGTTAGTCCTGCTCTGAAAAATGACATATTGCACCTAGACTATCACCGGTTTTGTGAGACAGTTTGTTTTCTCTTAAATCCTGACAATTAGGGAGACTGGGGAGACCTACTACTTCTTATTGCTGTCTCTTGCCCGCTCCCCCAAGGTAAAAAAGGTCAACTAGCAGCCTACTGAGTGGATTACCAGGGAGCATGGGTACCCATGGACTAGGTGTCACACGAAAATTCAATTTCTACCTGGTAAACCATGCAGTCTGATGTACATTTTTGATCTGATTTATAGCACACACTGCAATAGGAAATTTCTGTAAACAAGAGGAAGGTGATTATCTTTCTGCTTTGAAAATAGCTGAACCCATGATGGCTATTACTTACAAATTCCTCATCAGACGATGTTTTCAGCTAACCAGAATAAATCTATTATCCATAGTTTCAAGACCTCAGTGAATCACTGCATTGCAGCCAATGGAGGCTGTACTCTTACTCTTCCTGGTACACGCTGCTTAAACTAATATGGACCAGAATAAGTGCTTTCCATTATTTGCAGCTGTCATAATAATTTGTCTTTCTGTTTCACAAATGGGAGATATCTTTGTATTTCTCACATTGTCTTCAGAGGGGACAGGGTATTTGTTTCTTTGCACTTCCTATTTTGGATTAAGGCCATTTTCAATTCCTTTATTGTTATTCTCAGAGGATAACTTGCTCCCCATAGTATTCTCTTTCAGTACAGGCCTTCAGGCTGACTTCTCTGACACTGTATCCATCCTGCACTTACTAGAAATCATGACATGCTGAAAAAAATTATTAATTTGATTCAGCTTTCCCTCCATACATCTGCAAAACTAATGTGAATTAGGGTTGTATTTCTTTCTCTCCTAAAAAACAAATGTAGGATGTAGGAACAGAAATGACCAAAACAGTCACTAGCTATACGCAAAATGAGAGAACAGTAGATGGATTAGGATTGTGCTAAAACCCCTCTTGAAGAGACTTGATAGGAACAGGCTGTATAATTCCATTCTGAACTTTTATAAAAGATCCTTCATAACCCGAAGGTACTTCCAGATATTGCTCAAGACCTGAAGCAAGACAAAAACTATAGGACCTGTGACTTCTGCGTAGCTTCACAGAATATATTTACAGGACAACATTTAACAATTTTAACCAAAGTTATGGACAGCTATTTGGTGACTGAATTAATAAAATTGAAGAGAGTGGCACCAATGTAAAACTAGAGAAGGGCATATGTCAGCAAAGTGATTATTGCAAGGCTGGTGAATAAGGCTGCTAACCACCTTCCTTCAGGACTTTGACGCTGTTGCAGGTAAACCTTGCCTAGTGGTATTTCCACCTGCCATACATCTGGGTATACTTCTGTTTCAACAATACACATGAAGGGCCAACACTGCAACAATTTCCTAATTATTTTAATTTGCCTCTTATTTTTTTGAGAAGGTTTCCTAATTGAATACTAAGCATCAAAAATGATTCTTCATTGAAGCAACACTGAGCTCTTGAGTTTAAAGTACAGCTGTTAACACAGACTCCAGGGATGCAGGATTGATGTCTTTTTTTTTTTTTTTAAACTGGCCAGCCTCACTGGGTTGGACAATTTTCCCAAACCCCAACATGCTGAAGGCCTATCAGCAGAGTTCTCCAAAGCAGAAATATTCCAACAGGAAAACAGAGCTAAAAGCCCGTCTTCTACTACAGAAGCAGACAAGCCTTCCACAAAAGTGAAAAATTTCAAGAGGACATTCTCTGTTGTCAGTAACGGACAACTTTGGTTTTGTCCACGGGTTGCAAACACAATGAAGCATCCAGTGCAGGAGATCCAGGACCTCAGCATAACAAAGACAGAACCACAACGTCTCTAAACACTGTGAAGTTTCAGTATTTCCATCTTTTCGCTGAAAACTATCTTTGATGTGTTCTCATTGCCAGCCTGTTGCTTCAGATGTTGATTACTCATTACACTGATTTCTCCACTATTCTCAGTTCCCACAGATAACTAAGCTATTATTCTTTCACTGAAGGTTTTATTGTGAACTTCTCTGAAACGAGTCAGTACAAAATACCTTTAGTGGGATGAGGTTCTGGATGGAACTTCATTCTACTTCACCTACAGCAGTGCCTGCTGTTTGTCTGCTCATTAAGAATATTCCTTTTAGTCTTTAATACAAGATCATCTATTACCTTAAGGGCACTTAAAATCCTTACCACAAGCTTCATCAAAAAACTCATGTGTAGACAGTATAACAAGCAAAGATAGATGGCCCAAGATGTCTCAGTCTGTTCAAATCCGTACATCTATCAATTCTCAGCACCATCATCATCAATTGGACATGAAGCAAACATTAGTAGTCACATGCATTATTTTTTAAATAACGTGGAACAGAAAAACTATACACCTGTAAAAATTATAATAATGCAAAGGAATTCTGTAAATTTTTCAAAATATTTAAGGTAGGAACATGCAAAAGGTTTTCTAAGAGGTGGTTCTTAGACAACTTTAAAGATGTAATTTGCTTCTCAAGAGTCTCAGTCATTTGAGATTCCCTGCCACAAATACAAAGACAACATCACAGATCTGGAAGATTCTAAACTGTACCACTAATATAATAGTTTTGTATTTAGTGTGAAAAACTTATCTAGACATTCTGACTTGTTTTATAGCAAAAGCTTCAATTATTTACCGGCCAAATACTCCCACTGAATTAGTTTTACACATGAACTGAATTCAAAGTAACATTGAAATTACATCATGCTTATAAACATCCAGACCGCTCCCTTTGACCACCTATCCACAGCCTGCGAAGTACCTAGTGCTTTCTGCTACGCAAGAACAAACAAAGTTAATTTACAGTTGCCCTTCTTAGTTTACCTAAAAGGACTGCCAAAATATACTTGTAGAGTCTTTTGTTCATCTCTACTCATCGAGCCACTTCACAGAAAGCTTTAACATTTCCTTAACTTTGGGCAGAGTGCTGAGTAGGGTCCTTACTCAACATGCCACCCATTTGTCACACCTGGACACCATGCAGCTTTTGTACCACATCCTCCCCCATGTTTAGATGTGCCAGCCGAAGATGCTACTGTCCCCACTGCAGAACCAAAGGAACAATCCATAGGAGAGATTTTAAATCCACTTTAGGCAAAGTTAGCTGGGTTAGCACAAATCACGCATTTAAATTGGCTAAGCTTTTCTGGCTGATTGCCCCACAGCCTGTGTGGGAGCTCTGCTGGCTCTAGTGAGGCCGCAACCACCACCAAAGGGGCAATAGCAACCAGCTAGGGGGAGATGAAGGTTTCCAGTGGGATGGATTTCAGCCAAGTGAACGTCTGTCTACAACCTCCAGCATGCGATTTTTAATCAAAGTAGCGATACTAGCACAGGCAGCCATAAGAGAGCATTTACAGTGACAGAAATGCTTATATCTGCTTTACGTGCACCACAGATGGATGTTCACTCTGAAAACTTGGTGAGTTAAAGATGTTTCACCCCCAGGTATTCTACCACGTTTCTGCAAGAGGTTACTGACCTTAGAGCTCTGCTGCTCTTTCATCTCCTTCATGCAAAAGATTTTCCAGGTAGCTTAAATCACTTTTGATAGCCTTTTAAACGTAACTAACTTTGCCTTAAAGCAAATTACAGCATTTACAGGATCCATTTACCAGCAAAGCTGAAGGGAGGAAACAACTTCTGGCAGAGCAGCAGTACTGGGAAAAGAGGGAGAAACGAGGAGGGTGGGTTGAAGGCAGAGGTGTGCAAATAAAGCCTCCAGCCAGCAAAGCTGGATCCAGAAGATGGCAGCTGTTCATAACCTCTTCTTGTACTTTTGTATAACTGCATTTTAAGACAGATGTGCAAAAGCAAAGTGCTAGAGTTTATAAACTCAGGGAGTAGAGGGGAACTACCCCTGGTAGAACTATCACAACACGGTCTTACTTGGGCCATCACTTTTTTTTGCTGTACTGCAATACACATCAAGAATTCTAATAAATTATATTTGATTTAAAGAACTTTAACGAGTTGCAATTAGCGAATTTTGCACTTCGCTCTTGCCAAACACTGAGTGAATGTGCTCAAAATGGGAAAGCTAACCAGCGAACAGCATTTAACTTGCATTTCAAAACACATATAAAGCCCCACCTTAATCTTCAATTTTATCAATATAATTTTAAACATGATCACTCTTAACTCATTCAAAGCAAAAGTCTTTGCATGATATTTTCCACGTGTGTAGCTCACGCTATAAAGCAGCAATGGTATTTTGCAGCTGAACAGCGTTGTTCTTGGAAACCTATGGATGCTTTGTAACTACGCTTGAAATAAAACTCTGGGCAAATAGTTAAGTAAGTAAGAAGCATCTCAACTCGATTTCTTCTCTCCAGAACATAAAAATCTGGCCTACATTGCACAAACAGCAGTTAGCAGTCTTCTGACTTCCAGGCATTGGCTTTAGGAACTACAACAGTTTGCTGTGCTGCAGGACCAACATCTACAAATAAAGCATGCCTCCTTAATATCAGTAAAGCAAGGTTTCTGGGTAGAGGCAATATCTTTCTCTACCCTAAGTAATATAGTTGGGGCAGGAGGACAGGGAGGAGAGCAAGAAGTTGAGCTGACAAGGTTTCAGGTATGCTTCTGAGACCACCTGGTCTGCTTTTAGGTATGCGTCTGAGACTTTCTGGTTCCCACCGAGCAGGGAGGGTAGTGTTAGTCATGGAGAAGTAAGGAGTTTGTCTTCAATGGGAAAGACAGGGACGAAACAAAGGGAAAAAAGCCCAAGATTATAACATGCCGTGAAATCAATACCTCTATTGAGTCTATGGTTTTACTGTCCTAGGCTCAATGCTTTGGAAAGCATTCTGTAGCTCTTCCTGGAGGGTTAGGACTGAGAGGGTCAGAGACAGTGTGGGTACTCTGAGAAATGTAAACCCAATGGCGTTTCCATCGTTCATCAGCTGTCAGAGCACTCCATCTGTGCAAGGTGACTGCATAGTCACCCCCGGGTGTCTGAAGGGACTTGGAGCACTGCACAAAATGCACCGAATTCCAGGAGGAAGCCAGGAATTTGATGATCCTGTTACAAGGGCCATGCACTAGACCCATGCAGGGCTGTGCTAGCACATACCAATTACCTTGTATTTCAGACAGTAAATGATTAACATGTATGTCTAAATGCAGAACACCTGTTCTCAGCTTGCACTTAGCCTCAAAATTTCCTCCTTCCATTTCAGGCCTGGAAGAGCAGCCCATATAACCAAAAGCTTGTCCCCAATTCCCAGCTATGGTAATAGATCCAGTAGAAGACATACCAGTTCCAGACACAAATTTTGTTCAACTATCTCTTCAGATTATTTCAGCCACCGCAGTACTACCCATATTGCTAGCAAGAGAATCAATTTCCATGTAGATGTAAAGGGTTGGCTTCTGGCAAAGATTTATGTAATTGTACATAGTATGAAGTTCAGTTGCAACATCAAAAGGGAAATTATTTTTCCTTTCATGAGATCTGGGATTTTACTGTTTGTTCACTCATTTGTTTTGGCAACAGCCCTGATCACGGGCACAGTATACAATCCCATGGTTTGTTTTTTTTTAAAAACCCCACAAACTAAATCAGGAGATGCTAAAGGAAATGAAGCATAAAGTGGGGGCAGCAGGACAGTATCTAACATTTCTGCAAACAATCCATTTGTCACTTTCATGGACCAGGGTTAATTAATATTCTATAAAGGTCTTCCAAAAGCTGAATACCTCTCAAGTTCTGAATTCACGGGGCTGACCTTAGACTTTCTCAGAATGATTTTTAATGCAGTCTGTTATCAGCGAAACCCGTTTAAACACATGTCCCATCTGCCAGTACCCCATTTGCAAAAGAGCTTCTTATACTTGCAGACAGTAAAGCTTCTGCCTGCTTCCCTCTCTCCTCTAAATACCAGCTGTATGGTAATGAGCACAAACAGCTGAAAAATACTGCACAGTAACAAAGCTGGTACGAAGCGGGCAGAACAACGCTTCCACTCAATGAAGCAGTTGTAGCATGAATTTAGCAGATTAGCTATTGAACAGGGGTGGGGGGAGGTTTGGAAAAAATGTAAAGGGTCTGCACAGATAGCAAGAAAATGAAAAGAGACCAAAGGGGCACAAGCTACCAAAGAAAAGCCCAAATTCTAAAGTACTTTTGTTGAACTGCATGAACCGATTCTTCAAATTTTCTAAGGCTTATTCCTCGTGTACTAATGATATGCCAAATGCTATTCTGATCATTTGCAAGTTCAGTTAGTTTTTAAAAGGAACCAACTTGTTAATGAAAGTTTTCCATTCATGAACAAATCTCTTCATCGGCTGGGGGTGGGGGAAATCCTTAAGAACAGGAACATGCTCCCCCACTTCAGTTTCTGGTACTTTCAGCATGTGTGACCAACAAGCACCATATTATCTATTAACTTTTTGCATAATAGCCCTCTCAGACTAACCATTTTTGTAAAGCCATTTTTAAAAATGCTGACAAGATCCACGCTACCCTCCAGACACTGACAAGCTTTCTGAGCAGCGAGAAATAAAAGACACTTGCTTTTAAGAAAATCTGTGCATAGCTGCATTCAGCTGACATGTGAGTACAAGGCATGCAGTTGAGTATTTGTTTATGCAAGTAGCTAATTAGATATATGCTGTTTGCATAAAGTCTAGAAATTGCACATGCACTTTTGCACTTGAAATTGCAGATGTGAAAGACGCGTGCAGTTTTGATACATAAAGCTGATGTGAAAATAACGTGACTTTTTTCTTGTTTGCGATTTCCCAATGACATCTAGTGTTCCTGTTGCTTTTGAAGAACTGGAGCCTAACGCTTTCTAAGAAAAACATGTAAAAAGATGGTGTATTGACACTGCCCAAACAAATGCTCTGTCAAAAGTTTGATACACAGGGCTTTGTTTGTTGGTTGGATTTTTTTTTTTCTAATTCATAATTGAAAAGCCTTACTGTTTCAATCCCTCAGCATCCTAACATTTGTCTTTTGTGACAAGTAAAGCTAGTAAGGTGTTTTTGAAAAATTCATCTAGTAAGACATACTGAAATAAAAACACTGTATTACTTCTAGAAGTAGTGAAGAGTGAACCCCCCCCCCATCTGAGGGGAAAAAAAAACACATTCACCTCTACGGTCATCATAATGCAGCTCCTAAGAAATCACGGATAATCTTTTAACCTTTACACACCACACTTAGAAAGTTAAACAGAACACATACAAAACTGGCTGTGTTACTGGCTTCTTTTCACTGGTGATCATAGAATAAACAAAAAAAAAAAAAGAGAAAGCAATTTTCTGAGGGCATGAAAGAGCTTGTCATGCAGCTATAAAATGGCATTCTCAAATGACATTTTTATTGCTTATGTCTATCATAACCCTGTAATAGATAGAAGAAAAAAAAAAAGTCACTATTAAAGTTCAGTGGAAGTCTCCACCTAATTTCAAATTTTAATGTAGGTCAAAGCTATTGACTTTACGTTAAAGAACATGTACTTTGATCTTCCCTAGAAAATTCTAGCACACATTTCAAAATACTTCTCATATTTTAGAGCACCTTAAGGAAATAAAGAGTTTATCAAAAGGCAAAACAGGTAACAGACATTTTTAACATACAGAAATGAATAAAATACTAATGATTAATCAAAGGCCACTTATTGGCTAAAAAAGTGTTAATATTCAGTCTACATATTTATTATCAGTCATTAAAATTATCAATGGTTCCCATAATGTTCTGTACCTAAAAAATATCTAAACATCACTCTTAGGTCTTATTTTTTAAACTGCTCTCTGTATTGTTTAATACTTACCAGGATGAAAACTGCTTGCTTTAGAACACTAAGTAATTGAAAGTATTTTATTATGAGAGAAGGTACAACACTTTATAGATGGAAGAATGATCTGCCAAAATGACTTCGGTTCTTTCCAGATACATGCCTTTGTTCAGCTTATCAGCACTCCAGGTGGAAGGAATATGATGCTACAGAAGTGCTGTATCTAGATGGTATTTGCTATGCTACTACCCCAGGTTTGGCTTGCTTGTTATCTTCAAAAGAGCCTGAGCTTCTCAATATCATTATTTACCTTTTCAGACTATGGTCCTGATCTGGGATGCTAAAGCAGAGTCAATGAACAAGGAAAGTCCCACTTACTGCAGAAGATTTAGGCTTGAAAGAGACAAGATTTTTGCACGCTCCATATGTTTCATGTGAAATCCTTTAAGATTTAATGTTTTACTACTTAGAAACAAAATTAGACATTCACAGAAACAAACCCAAAGTTTTCTACAAAAAAACTCCATAAAAATTTCAAAAATATGATACAGCGTGCAAGAAAAAGCTTGCCACTGAAACTGACACAGCTACACTCACTCATTCCTGAAGTTTAACCTCAAAATCTTCATTATTATATCATTTGGACAGAATATCAACTACACCAACCAGAACACTGTCGTAAGAAAAGACTGCAGTGAATGCTGGCTCTGTTGATGAAACAGTAACATCAGAAACAATCACAGAATCACCGAAAGGTTTGGGTTGGAAGGGACCTTTAAAGATCATCCCAGTTCCACCCCTCTGCCGTGGACAGGGACACCTTCCACTAGACCAGGTTGCTCAAAGCTCCATCCAACCTGACCTTGAACACTTCCCACAAAGAGGCATCCACAACTTCGCTGAGAAACAGTGTCTCACGGCCCTCGTTGTAAAAAATTTCTTCGTATATCTTTTCTTCCTTATAGCTAAGGCTTATATCTATAATCATTGTTTCAGACCATACATCCCAAGATGATGACCCTTCTGTTTACGATGATGGTTTCAAGAAACACTGACACACTGCCTGCTTTGGACACCAACTTATTCTACTCAAGAAAAATGTATCAGGCATCTCCAGTAGCTCAGTTCTGCAGGGTCTCAAGTAATGCATATACAATGGTTGCTATTAACAAGGAAAATGTACTTCAAATATACTTTAATATCCAAAGTTTCAAAAAAACAACAACAACAAAAAAAAGGAATCAAAGTTGTTTTGTCTATACCCTTTACATTTCAAGCCTAGCTGTACTTTGCCACCACTTGTCCATACTCTTCACGTGCTTCTAGCACACAGCAACTTTTAAACACTAACAGTCTTGAAAAAACACTGAATGTTATCTATATTCATGAGTATAAACAGTATTGAGGAGAAAACAGTGACTGATTTTAAACAAGAACTATCTTAACTGTATTGACATTTCTAGGATATTTCTTTAACTTAAAAGGATTAACATACTTCCCTTACAAGTAATGCACATACACACAACAGATGAAACATTTTTCAAATCGTGATCTTCCAGAACAGACTGAAAAGATGAAAACAGAGGAAGGTTTATAGACAGCACTACACTGCCCCTTCATGTCCACTATGGAAACAACACCACAAACTGCAAGATGTGAAAGAATTCACTGAAGATTAACATGGTAACTATGTTAAACTGCAATTTTCTTAGATTTTTATAGTTGACAGCGCCTCCCCCCAAAAAACATACAAAGGAAGAGAATTAGAATAAAATTAAACATTTACTTTAGTGGGAAAACCACCTTTTTTTTTTTTTTTTAACTTTGATATTCATAGTTAGTCCTTTCTTTTTCAGAAAGATATTACTGCTGATTACATGGTGGATTACAATTTAAGAACAAAACCAATTCAGTTAAATCTAACATTTTTCCTGGGGAAAAAAATGCATACTAAAATGGATATACTTAGCCATGACAAAAAGTTTTAAGTTAAGAACATAGACATAAAACTTCTGTCAGCATCAACTCTTAATGGCACAAGAAATTGTTTATGAGCATCTAACCTATTTCATACTTCTTATAAATTCCCTTAACTTTTCAAGGAAGTGTCAGGAATAATGTTTTCTAAACAGTAATCTAATAGTTTCTTATTTTGTTGCTGCTTTGTTGACTTAACCTTCTTGTATAGACTATACTTTGAGAATAGTAAAAAAAATAAATTAAAAAAAAATCAGTATATATTTACATCTTGTGGCCAAGATATGAATTTAGAGTAATGGATTATTTCTAAAAGTCTTGGTAGGATGATAATTGTTTTCTGAGAAAACATAACTAGAAAATTTCACAGAAAATGAGGTAGCTGGCATCTTCATTTGGTTTGCAAGTAGATACCTAATAACGAAAAGCACACAGTATTTCACAATTACATGGCACATCCACACAACTTCCCCTTTGCTATGGGGAAGGTGAACTTTATTCATAAATAATTCAATCTTCTAATGCATAAACTCTCAACACTCAGCCTCCCACTCCCCTTTCTTCTCTCTCTTTTTTTTTTTTTTTTTTTTCCCCATTACTAATGATATTAGTTTTGGATAACCCTCTTGCTGGTTTAATCTCTCAGCCTTTTCAAACGTAAGAAATTAAATCAAATACAAAAGCAAGAAATGTATTATAATTTATTTTCTGAGTAAATCTGTATTTTCTACCTCTTCAATGCAGCAAGCTATTCAGTTCAAAACTGAATACAAATCTTGAGAAATCTCGAGGCGCACTAGTCCAAATCTTCATACTGTTCTTAAACTACATGAAAGACAACAAGACTTTATAATTCTATTCTGAAGAAAAATAAAGGAATAACATAAGGTATTACTTTTCTGTATATTCTACAGACACGTGGCAAGACAAAAGTATAAAAAGCTATTTTCTATTTCAATAGCTGCAGTTTGCTTGCAGTTGAAAACAGTAACCAAATAAACAGGAGGAACAAAGCATGATATGAGTAGATTTATTATATTAATAAACCAATTTCTTAGGTTTTATTAAAATTAATAGTGTCTGGTTGTATGTAGGACTATATGTTATAGTTAGCATTTCTATCCAGACCTGCTAGGATAAGTCTTTTGCTATTTTAGAATAAAGTATATTACTCTTTCATGTTAATGGGAAAAAATACGTATGTTCACACCATTTATTCAGATAAACTACCTAACATATTTTCATCTCCAGAAATTCATAGACGACTTTTCCACAGAAAATCCATAAAGTATAGAAATGAATGGCAGAAATTATGTTCCAGCTATTTTCAGTTCAGATTTCACTATTAGAAAAAAAGATAAATTCAGGTTTTTTTCCTTAAGAAACTGGTCTTTGTAAAAGACATTACTCCAGTAACTAGAGGATTTCCCCAGTATTATGAAATCCCTCTCAAGCCAGGACAAAGACTTGCAGTTCCTTGTAGCCCTTCCTACAATATGATAAATTAACATAAAAGAGCTGCAAGATGACAAGGCCCTTATTAAATGTCATTGTGATCCAAAATTGTATTTTTCATTGTGAATACAAAATGGGGTACACAGCGAGCCCACAAAGAAAACCATTATATTGCACAGAGGCAAATAATTTAAAAAAAACGCCAACCTAGAATGGCACAATTTGCAATTTTCTAAAATTTATGCTCAAGACATTTCATGTGTTACAAGTGTTCATATGGTACATAAGACAAGCATAGCCTTAAATCTCTTCTGCTTATAAAATACCCTAAATCTATTCTGTCCATTACATTGGTATGGTAACTCTATACAAATGGTACACCAGAGTTCTTCCTTCTATGTGCGCTTTATTAAATCCATGGGACATTTTAGACATGCTATAGTTCACGAGAGCATCACAAATGTCTCTCTGGGTCAGGCTAAAAATCCATCTACCTTAGCAGAGTCTGGTGATAAATTAATTTCCATCATAGACTAAACCCATGACTATTCAAGTCACCTGCATACAAGCACAACTTTTTCAAGGAGGAAAAGGAAAAATTAAGTCCGGATTATGAACAGTTCTGAAAAAGGGTGCAAAATGGTTCTCTGAATGATATATTTTGGAAATTTATGCACTGAGAGACTTCAAACTTCAGTACAATTAGCATTCTTCACAATATTGGTAAAAAGGACACTTAAGGACCATCTGCCATTTTTTGAACTTAGAGCACCTCCCCCAATCAGATCAGACCAGATCCCATCACTAACAAACTGTTGCAAGAAACAGTTTCTAATAAAAAAAGATCATAAATAATGGCATGCTAGGTATAGCAAAGCCCCATTTTCAATAACCATAAAGATAATATCCAAAGGATTCTCTACGAACAATGGAAAAACAAAATTCAAGATTTCTCTTCTGACTACAGGCAAGTAGAAACAAGGGGACTTAAAAGATGAGACAGTTGTTTTATAATAAATCTTGAAAAACAGTTATTACAGTGACAATATCTGCGCCATTATGTATTTTATTTTCCCCTCTGCCAAGTCATATGACCTTTTTTTACACTGAAGTATCAATCAACATACTATATGGGATCTTTTCCTTAAAACACGCATTCTGAGCTTTGGAGTAAGCTGGCACTCAAGGGAAGCACCACGTCCTCTTCAGAGGTTTCTCTTCTATGAAATACGTTGCTACTTACCACTTCAGTATCAGGCTAATTGAAAGGTTTTTGATTAAGAACAGGGGATTATATTTCTATCATACTGGTGGCACCTAGAGGTCAGATCTCTGTAACTACAACCAATCCAGCTTTGACTCTGCAAGCAAGACATAAAAGATTAAAAAGGCAACCACGGCATAGTTTGGCCGGCCAACACTCAGTGTCGGGTCTTCTTTCTATGAAATGAATGGATTCGCAAACAAGCCATGATATATTCTTCCTCAAGAATATATTCTTGTTCAAGAGACTTCACTGTATAATCTACAGTGTCACTTTTAAAAATGATATAAAGTTCTTGTCAACTGGGACTGCCACCCTGGGAGTACTAAAAAAATACTTCAATACCTTCTACCACTACAAAATTTTCCTATCTTGCTGACATACATACACAGAAACAGCAACATTTTTAGCAATGCAGCTCTGGCTGCTTGGTACTATAGCCACTCATTTTTCTGTTCTGTCTTTTGTCGGTCTCACTTTCCATATCTCATGGCTTTTGTAGCCAACGAAGCAATACTGTATCTACGCCACAAGGCTGGGACCGGTGTGGTGCTGCCTGGCTTTCTCCACCTTGTGATAACTATAATATTGCTAAACAGCCTCTGAATTTGAAGCATCCACCAGAGAAGTAGAAAATGCCATTTCCCTTCAAGCAACCATTGTAAAGGAACGAAATCGCTGCTAAGATCACACGAAGTGCAGCTTAAGTTCCATCTATAGATAAACTGAATCTCTCACAACTTTCATTTACAGTAATCTACCAAATGCTCCCGACCACTTCGAATTTTGCTTTTAGGTGAGAATCAGATTTAGGAATTTTTGTATTTTTATGAAAATAAAAACAGCTGTAAATCAGAGCTCAAACCATCCCCATTCATAAATTTTGCACTTTAAATGCAGTGGTGATTTTTCAACACCTAATGAATTTTGTTTACAAAGTAGTGCCCTCAAATTCTCTTTTCAGAGAGCTTCTATGCAGCAGTATTTCATCTTCCTGCCTACACCTTCTGTTACTTCTGTATGTAAAAAAATGTCTTTCTCTAAATCTTGATCTAATGAATACTAACTATTTGGACCCAATAAGATAAACACATTTTCAGAGGCAAAATTACACTTTCAGAAAAAATTCTTGTATCCCAGACAATTTTTTTCCACATTCCAAATTAAATATATATATATGTATAACACACACAAAACAGGTCAATTTCAATTATCTCCAGTTCCATTTATATATTGAAAATTTCTTAACACACTTGTTGAAGAAATATATACAATTTTACTTAAAACAGGACAGCAAAATCTGAGGAAGATTTCAGTTTGAGACCATTTATTAACAAGCAAGCTACACTGATGCAACAACTGAATTTTACATCTACAAATCCAAATGCATTCCTAAAGCCTCAAGTATGGAAACTTGAGAGAAGAGAAAAGTAGAAAGGATCACAGGACCTTCAGGAGGTCTCCCCTCTCAGTGGAAATTATACTATTCCCAACAGGATTAGGACAGGATGGAGTTGTTTTATCTGCCTTCGGCTTTGTGCTAGATGCCTTCTAGACCAGGGACCAGTCAGAATAGCATGACTGTCCAGTTCTTGAAACACTTTTTCTATATCATCTCAGAGACCTCCAACTTTGACTTGTTGCAAACTGAGACGTGGCCAGCATTCAATACAAGTGTTTTTTCCATTTCAGTTGAACAGGAAAGAAACCACTCCTGCTTTTCCAAGTCAAGCAAGGAAAGACGGGGGGCCTTAGCAGCAGCTGTTTGCAAGTTTGGAGACTATGACAGCAGCCATCCATGAGGTGAAAGAAACAAGGAAAGGAAGGACGATAAGGCAAGATTACCTTCATTTCCAGATTTGTTTATAAAGCTATTGCTTACAACTACACCTTGGTTCTTGTCCTCCCCTTACTTGTGTGTACAGAATAGAAACTGCACACTGAAGGTAAGCTGGGAGAATTTTTTACTTCATTATTATTTTTAAGATGTGGGGGGTGAAGGACTAGAGAAAGAAAAAATCTTTCCTTATTTATAATACATTAAAAGACAACATGCAACATTTTTGCCATTTAATATTTTTCCTATTGAAAACGGAGCTCTTGTTTATACTGAAAAAAACCCCATTACTTTAAAGCTAGACTATAAGATAATATAAAGGGAAAGAAAAATGAAAAAGGAAGAACTTAGGGTTTGTTGTGCTGGATACTAGCAGTAAATTTGCTAATTTGTCTATTTGTGAAAACCCTTAATGAAGGCACACCTGAAACAGGCCAGATAAAGCCTTTGTGTTTGATACAGTTTTTGCTATGTCTGTGAGAGCTACGCATAATCAAGGGCAAAGTCTTACGAAGCAGCACTGCTGCTACTTACTGGCAAGAAGCTAGAAGGAAATCTTAAAACTCCCCCTGAAAGAACAGCATCTATATCTGTGTATGTATTCTGAGGATTGTTATTAACTAGTATTAGATAGCAAGATGCTGTGACTCCCCAGTTCTGAATGGAAGAAGAAAGGAAGCAATTACCTACTAGCTTTAATATTGCATGCTACGGAATGAAAATTATATATTGTATTTTAAAAATAGACCATGAAGTTCACAAGCACTGTCAAAGGAATTCAGAAGTTCAGAAAGGTTTTTAGCATATTTATAAGTAGCAACTGACATTCTTTTAGAAATACAAAGATGGTTGCATATATTAGGTTTTTAATAGGGCAACAGCTTTGTGATCTGTGTCATTACATGCTTTGGAATGCCACATCCAATATCTGGCACTCTGATTCTTCAAAGATAAAATACATTTGTATGTCCTCTCTACCAGAATGCATACTGATTTTTTGTTCTTTGAGAGAAAATGAAAAAAAGCTTATTGATAATGCTGAGCTAATTTGAAGACTGGAATGAAATAGTTGGACAATACTCTCTTAAGGTACATACAATACAGAGGGGGCCACATTTGGGAAAAAAAAGACCATTTATTCAATTGCTTTCATTTTGTTGGCTACTTTGCAGCAGTAATTATTTTACCCCTTACTTTCAGTATTTGTTTTAGAAAATTACATTTGAAACATCTATAAAGGAATACAGTCTCTTTGAAGTCCCAATGTTTGCATTTAATTCCCTTTCTCCATCACCTCCTTCTTCTCTTCCCCCAGATTTGTCTCCTAGTAAGCTAAAAAAAACCCCAAAAAACCAACCCACAATACTTCAGATTTTCAACAGTTTAGTCTCAAGACTCCACAGAATATTCATTCCCCATATGTCCACATACCATCAAAACATGAACTATTTCTCAATAAAACTCCTAGTTAAAACTCCTAGTAAAGAGAGATCAAAGCTTCAAATTTGTGCTACATTACAGGAATACAGAAGAAATGGATCAAGAAAAAAGTGTGTGTCCTATGTTGCCTCACAGCAAGGAATTTCTTGCATGAAAATGCACCAATAGATGTCCTGACTTCATGGTTCTGAAGGCTAAGCAAAAAGGTAGAACAACTCTAAGATACAGGCAACGTGAAATTAAAATTAGAGAAACAGTGGAAAACAGGTTAGATTACATTTAAAACTACTACTTAGAATATTTCTTTACTTTTCAATAATTCTGTCTTACATTTCAGCCCACCAAGATTCAATTTGTGTCAATGCAAGTACCTTTGCAAAAAGAATTCTATTTACCTTCTTCCAAATACATAAATGTACAAATACTGTACATTATGCATACAAACTATGTTAAAAAATTTACACATTTTGGTGTTTATGTCATGAAGATTACAGTTCTCTCTTCACAGAGAAGACAGTTCGATTTAAAGTATTTTCACTTACTAACGTTTTTCATGCTTAATTAGTGTAAATCTGAATTACAAATCTTAAAATCACCAAGAAAATACAAGGCCTTAGGGCTAATTACTAAATAACATCTCCATTTTTATATCAATATACATACGCAAAACACTGAGAATGCTTAAGAGCAAATAAACACAGATGTCTCTTGGAAGATTAGTTTTGCTAGGCTTGCAGGACCTCTTATGACTAGGTAACTATGTCTGAATAACCTCAGAGGACATCAATTGTCTACTGAAGCCCAAAGAATATGCTGAAATTTTTCAGCAATTATGAATTCATATGGTCTACGTGTCCACTGCAAGGAGCTGCCAATGATACCTGTTTCTATAAATTAGGTCCCCCAAGTCAGAGAGGCACTCCAAATTAGCGGAGAGAGGTGCAAATTACGGTTTTTAATACTCCTGCACTTCAGTGACCGGTGAGAATTTTTCCTGCAGGTTTCCCCCTGTATGAGGAAAAGAGAAAGAGTGAAGTCTGGGTGGGAGGGGGTGGTGGTGTGTGTGTGTGGTAGGGGAGGTGAGGGTTTCCGCACCCGCCTGTCCTCACTGCCGTGTTTTCAGGAATGAATTAATTCTCTGAGGATCTTAGATGCCTTCAAGCATTTACTTTCTCCACACACCAGAAAGAATAGGGCACTTCTGATACAAGCTCTTCCTAAATTGAGAAAGGTAAGGCTGGACCTGCTAAACACGGCCATAAACAGACAAATATGCAGTATTTCTGGACATTTAAAACCTTCACTTGTGTGCTGAAATTAAAGTGGGCCAGCCAGCACTTCAGAACAAGAAACTATTTCCTCTTGACCCTCTCCGAAGTTTGGATGCCTTCCCAGAAATCTCAAGACTGGCGCAGGGCTTAGTACTGTGCCTGCAAGACAGCTGCATCTGGATACAACCCTTCAGGGGAATGCACAGGACAAACCAAGGCAGACAGGTTGAACAGATGTAATAAACTGAGGTGGTGCCAGATCCAGAAAGTGATCCACGTTAATCAGATGGTCCAAAGAAATTTCTCTCAGTAAGACAGTGCAATATGCAGGCCGTTTGGAAAGCTAACTTTAGTTATGCCAACAGATCTCATGGAAACCCACGATCACTCACACAGCTTGGTACCAGGCAGTTCCAGCTGCGTCCTCTTCTTCTTCTCGGAGGGAATTGCTACAAACCACTGAATTTTTCCCCCTAAGATGACCAGCTTTTTATGCAACAAGAAAACAGAAGCAGAGAAGAAACTAAAAGAAATGTACAGCAAATGAACTTGTCAATTAAATGGAATAATTCCAATAAAATTATAACAGGCTTTCTCTAAAGCCTGAGGCGGGAGAGGTGTCTTAAAAAAACATTAACAAACCAACCCTAAAATGAATCTACTTTTGCAATTTTAATCCACCTAATATTATTCTAATCAATCCTGTTATTATTCTAATCCATTTTCTTTCTAAAGTGAAGAAATAATACTATAGACATATGTCCTTAATAAAGCTGGAAATTAATTTCAGCCTTCACATTAATTGCAATTAGTGTCAAATTTTTATAGTGCAAAGTGACCTTAACACATAATGATACTTCAAACATGATGAGAAAACTAACAATTTCTATCAGAAGCAATTTTATACCATTAGATAAATCTCAGTCAAAAATAGCACAGACACCATAGACCCTGCCATAGGCTAAAGGGACAATGTAGCCTCGCTTTCTTTAATTTGTATGATTAGTTTTTTGCCATGTGCAGTGTCTGCTAGATAATCTTACTTATTTCTTGCATCAGTGTGAATGGGAACAGCAAATAAGTGGCTAGCGTACATGTCTACTACATGAAACAAACAGAAGATTATTATTGTTTAAAATAAACACATTCCTCCCAAAAAAGAAAAGTGCACAAGCATCTACTCTGGGTGCTATTCAAGAGAAGAGAATCGGAACCAACTATGAGGGTTTATTATCTGCTTCAAGATAATAAAGTGAGGGTAGGAAGTGGAAATTGATTGACATGTAATATTTTAATACTTAATTTATTATACTTAAACCTAAATGCATGGATTTAAAAAATTAATTAATAGATGCTGTCACAGCTGTATTTTTATATTTCTTCAACTTGATGGCTTATCTGGTTCAATTAAGAAATATTAGACTAGCCAGCTACAGATAATTCCTCTTTTCATTAAAGGATGTGAGTGGGCAGGAAGGGCTTCCCAGAACTGCACGCAGCCTAAGTGGTGAGGCAAAGGACAGGAACACTGTGGGTGTAAAAAGACAGGAAAGACATGAGAAATGCTTTAGAAAAGCTATGTGGACAAAATAGGCACTAGACAGTAGAGGACTTGTTTGATAGCTTGGTATCTAGACAGGATTCGGAGAAGGGGAGGCAAAAGAAGGGAAGACTGCGAGGCCATGAAGAAATTCATGGTAAGAATTCAGTCTGAAATTTCACTGACAACAAACCACAGGAGAAATGCAAGATGGAATGTAATAGTGCTGCAAATATGTTAAAATTGCAAACATTCTTGCCAGCTGCTGCTGTTATCATGAGAAGTAATCTTGTGTTAGGGTTTATTAATAGTAACATGCTTTGGAAGAGACTGCCATTTGTACTTACAGAACACTGTATCATGCAGATTGACTTAGAGGAACAAAATCTTAACTGTTTAAGTATAGTAGTAAGTCTGCCTAAACACAGGGTAAGTAGAAAAAAATGGCACTAAACACATACCAAAAATATCTTTCTAGCACCTCCTCTGCTGTCCTTTTTCAATTTTCAGGAAGTAAAATTCTGTTGGGAGAGTATCCTTAGAAAGAAAGCAGTATAGCGTCATCTACAGACTCCTGGCTTGTGAGCCAAGGAACAATTTTCTGTTTCTAGCAGCTAACAACACATTATGTTTCTATTCCCATTTTATCTTTCATCTCTACAAGCAGTAAGCTCTCTGTGCAGTGACATTTTACATACAGCATTTAGGGCAACATTACTATAATATGAATACTAATATTTGTAAATAAAAGTACGCTTTTTAAACCCATGTCTGTATATATAAATGGGGGCATCTAAATCATGAGGAAAGATCCCATGTGATACCATATAAGAGCGGTATGCTGCAACCAGTTACCTTCATTATGCAATAGCTACACTATAAACTGAAATATATGCTGACTACAGAAACTGGAGTCAAATGCAATTTTAGAAATTCCACAGGAAGGCGCTGATACTAAAATATCTGGTCTCAAATTTCCATGTATTTACATATTACAGATTCCTAAAATAAGTCTCTTACCTGAGTCTTCTCTATACAAGTTGCCTCTTTTTCGCAATTTTGAAATAAAATTCTATCTACTACCTTGCACATGCAAAGCAATGCAGCATATACAAGCTTAATAAACTATCTGAAATAATGACCCATCTGAAAAAGGGAGGAGAGAAAGAAGCATGTTTTACTAATTACAAGACAAAACATTTGCTGTCTTTTCCACATTATTACACTATTCCCTGTAAAATAAAAATATTTCCCTAGCTCAGAGACATTTAATACCATTTACCAAGTGTTATGAATTCCTTTGATACTAAGTATAAAATAAGTAGGGTTAAGGAAGTATTGCTAAAGTCAGATAATTCATAAGGGAAGAACATATATCGAAGAATATATTTAGACTTTTAGTATCATTTATGCATTTTAACTCATTCTTCTTCTCTCCTCCCTTTCATCAATCAGTTTAGGACCAGTGGATCTTTGGTGGTCTTGCAATATATTAGAATATCATCTACAAAACAAATGAAAAACACCACACACAAATCTTACAGTGTTTTGCCTACTGCTGCAAAATGTTATGGTAGTAGCAAAGTTATTAAAACCAGATTTACTGTATCACCTTCTTGCACAGGATCAACACTTTCATGACAGACATAACCGGCAATTCTTTCACAAACATGTATATTTGCAGCACATTAAAAATGTAGTACAGTTTGCAATTATCATCTGAATTTTTAAGAAAAATCATTACCCTACTTCATGGATTGTATATTTTACTATTAAAGTCACGTCCATTTGAGAGGTGACTAACCAGGGAAGTTTTTCTGAAATGTGATTAAACTGCACATGACTACACAAATCATCTCAGTCCTCTTAACAAGAAACTTCACAATCACATTGGTCACTCAAAACCTATTTTAAGGAACACAACAAATCAAAAGTACAGACTTCCTTAACTAGAAATAAACAAAGAATGGGAAAAGTCATGTCAACTCCAGTGTTGTTTTGTTGCCTTTTCAAAACAACCGAGTAACACTATAAAATACCCGAACAGAATTTTGAAAGATACTGCTGTTGTCCCTATGCAAAACTACATTTTCAAACAATTTTATCATGAAACAAAGATAAATAAGCATACCAGGAGCTGGAAAGAGGGCGAAGGGAGAAAGGAAAAAGAAGCCCACTTTTAACAGAGGATGAATATCAATGAGAGGCTATAGGGAGAAAGCAGAATTAGCAGGCCAAAACCAGATAAAGGGCGAGCAAGATTGAGTAGACCAGAGCCTCAGAGTTTAGAAGAAAAAAAACCCAAACCAAGCAGTGGAACTAGGAATGAGATGGGCTCTTCGCTCTGAGGAGTAGAACTATTTAAAGTGGCAAAACCATCATTCCCTGACAGTAAGGGTTCAGCCCATAAGGAACGACAATCAATCGGTTGCGATAAGCAGCAGAGATCCGAGAGCAAGGTGCTCATGCTACAGCCCTGCTTATGCCTTGTCTGGGTCTTGTTCTAGTTCAGTTCGACTTGCACTCAAAATCTGGGAAACGTCAGAACAAAGATTGCCAGGTAAAATTAGTCTGCCCTCTTTGTGTTTCTGTATTAAGAGACAGTCGTGACACAGCAGAGCATTTTTCCTCACAAAGGATCCCTTCCGCATACCTGAAAAAGCTCTGTTCAGGAAATTAAAATGGCTTCATTTGTTGCAGAAGGAGAAAAAGTGTTTACTTAGTGATACAAGGGACTGCAAAAAGAGAAAAAGGAGATTCACGGTTAAGGCAATTGGGTTTCAAAGCAATAAATGATGTATTTAATTACACATTTCATGAGTTCCCCTCCGGCATGATCAATCAGCAAAGAGGCAGCTGGGTCAGTTTATGGCATCACTGCTGTCTCCCATTCCCTCTTTTCTTCTGCTGGATGCTATAACCTCCACAGCTTGAGGCCATAAAACAGACAGACTTTAAGCAGGTAAAGAGCTTTCACAAAGTAAATCCAGCATGTTTGAATAGCTCAACGTGAATACCAATAAAGGTTTCTACAGACATCTAAACAACTGGGCACAAAGGAGTAAAATTGCCCAGACAACCTTCCTTCTGACACCTCCTGAAGGGAAGTGACTGACTGCAGAATCCTCCTAACGTGCTTTTAGCATCTGCACCCACGCATCAGTCTAACAGACAGCACTGCGCATTGCACGGAAATGGAAGTTTTAAATGCATCAAAACCACAAAGGAAAACATTTCAGCTAGCGTTAAATATAAATGAGTTTCCGATTGCTGCTTTTATCTTGGCCAGAAATAGGTAGAACAATTTAAATATAAAAGTGTTTCTCCAAGAGTCAGTATGATGACAGAGGATCACTGAATATTCTGAAAAAGCACTCTCTGGGAGTGCTATGACATGCGTTGCAGCGGAAGTTTGGAGGAAAAAAACCCAAACGCACGCCAAAAAAACCCCCAAGCAAGTTGTCAGGGGTTGTCAGAGGTTGTCCAACTATTTTTGACCCAGTACAGCAGGTTGGACTAGATATGCACAGTTTAGCTAGCAATTTTCTTTTTCCCAGGGGACGGAGGGAACAGCTGTTTGAACAGCAAACTAAGTGTTCCCTCCTACAAAAGGCTATCTTAAGCCCAGAGCTTCTGTAACATCCCACAGAAGGGGAGGGGTGCTTATATCTTATATCTAGTTCTACAAAGCCATAAACACTGACTACATCTGAGTGTAGCCATGGGTTTGAGTTGGGTTTTTAAAAAAAAAAAAAAAAAAAGAAAAGATGGATTTTGGTATGGTTTGGCAAACCTCTTGTAAGCATAGCCTGGGAGACCATCAGGCTCTTCAGCTGAGTCAGGTTGAACCACCCCACCTTGAGTTGACCAGGTAATTGAGAATCTGTCCACTTCTTTTTCCACTTCTGTGATTCTTATTTTATTCTCTCTCAAGTACAGTACAAAGTCAACTGGTTTGCAAGCAAAATGAAAGAGCTAATTGCAGGAAGAAGGTAAAAAAGATGGGTGAAGAAGGTAATTTTTAGCCTGCCTCTGCTCCACATTGAGAAAAAAAGTAACATACTGCTTTTCTTCAAGGCTACCACCTCACACAGGAAGAACTTTTATTCCCCTTGTGAGAGGAGATGAAAGGCATGGGAAAAGCAGCTTCAGAGTGGAGACACTGCACATACTTAAATAGAGGAAATAGTTCATTATTCAAGATTGTTTATCTTCTAAAAGGAGTTACCCTTTAGGCAGAGTGTTACACAAGACTTCGTCTTGCTCATTTCTGTAATTTTTCAGTATTCCTTTCTTTCCACTCAAAACCATCTGCCTTTTCAGTTAACTTCCTTCTGCTGAAGCTCTGAAGTACTTCCATTTCATTCCAAAGATCTTCCAAAACTGAAACTCCAAAAATAATAAAAGCAAGAAAACAAACACTATAATTTATAAGTTTAACAATGAAAACTAAAACCTCTATAAGGCTTGACTTTATTGTGAATATTGGGATATCCACAGCAATGGACACACTCCTTCACGAGAAACAAGCATAGGGGACAAGGACAAACTTCCTTTCGTGTAGATATCAACTGATCAGTCCATGATCTGTACTTCCATTCAGACAAATTCTAACACAAACAAGGGAATTTGAAGCAAAGGCTAAACCAGCTTTGAAAGAAAGTTATGTCTGACAGCCACTTGAAGAGGCTTCTTACCACCAGTGGCCATAATGCAAGTTCCCTGCCACAAAGACCAGAACCAAAAGGTCTCTTGTAGAAGACGCAGGCACGTGGGAGTGCTCAGATTTGGCCAGTGACAGACTCTTAAGACTCCCTTAAATTTAAATTAAAAAATTATACACATATATATATGCACGCACACACATGCACATTTTCACACTTCTTTCTTTATGCTCTTCTGACAGTCTCTTCTTACCAAATGGTAAGAAATTCCAAGGGAAAATGAGAAATTTTTTTTTTTCACTTTGTGTTTAAGGGGAAAATAGTTTAGTTCTTTTTCATATCACTCAGGACCTGAACCAAAGTCAGCTGAAATACAGGTAAGTGTAAGATAGGAGGATACACCATTTCAGAGAAATCTAAATATTTTTGTCCATTAAGTAACTTCTTACTGTAATTCATGAAATAATGTGCTTTACTCAAACAAGAAATATGATTTTTTGCAGAAAAATTCAGGACTACATTTCCCTGAAAAACTGAACGGATGGACTACTTGGTTAAACTGCTGGCACACCTATTTACATAGATGTGTTTGACTGACAATGGAAGGTGTGTTTTGGTTGTTTTAACAGAGAAATGAAGGGATAAAGAAACAAGTCCAAGTAAGTGAAGTTCTTCATGCATAAGACACATTAGTATTTCAAATAAATTATTAACATAACAGTAAACCGGAGGAAGGAAAAGGAACTAGAGTCTCATTCCAAGTGCTCTATTGTAGTAACAAATGAACCGATACTGTATGTAGTGAGTAAGACCAGCAGATGCTCTCGTATATAAAAAACACAGGCTGGTATATAAATCAATTCTTAAATGCTTTATCCTATGTTTACCTGACACACAGGTACATCCTACAGAGGGAAGCATTTCATTGATGAACTAAATTGATGAATTGCCAAAATCTGGTCGGATACATTTTAAGCATGAAACATACACACATATAGCAAGCCTATTCTCACAAAACTGTATGGTGTAACAGAATCTTCGGTGTTTCTGAGAGTACGGGCACTGAAAATGGGATACATTTATTACCTTGACTCTTCTAGCTTGGAATACCACAGGGTGCACACTGAAACCCCTGCTTTATAACAATTCAGTGCTACTTTAAGCCACCTGAAAGGAAGGAACACTGCCAGTGAACAAGTCACCTTCACAAATTCTCCAGCTTATCAGCACTTCTTAAAAATACATATTCAATGCAATGAAATTGTTACACAGCAACATCCAAGAGCAACGAGTACTGGAATTTTCAGGAAAAAAACATGGAAAACTAAAGAGGGAAGAAATCTATTTTCAAAGTACAGCTTTTGAAATAGTTAAGAACTGTAACAGTTCAGAAGGATAAACACTTCTTCTGTTCTTGGTTTAAGAGCAGTCTAAGAGGAAAATCACATAGTTAATTAAGAGGCCAATTTTTTGTCAACTGAAAGTATTCACCATGGCAAGCAAAATACAGCACTTGATTTTGGAACATATGTACATACGTGACTATCTCATAAGTATGTTCAATGATCAGCTGCAGTTACATCGCAGTGAAGAGCTAAATGATACCTGATACCTGAAGTGTGTACTAGTTGAAAGGTATTTGTTGCTTCTTCACATTATACTGCAAAATCTACTTCAGTGCCTACAAAAGATGTGTTAATGGCTATGTCTATGTTTGACGATACTGCATCAATGTTTCCAGTGACAGCTTTGAAGAAATACGTACATTTATTGTGTAAGTACAGTACTTTTAGAGCTATGCACTGAAGTTATTCTCAAGTGCTACACAAAGAATGCTAAGTAATACCATTTTTAACTGGATTCAGATTAGTAGTATTGCAGACAAGTGTTTTAACTACATGAGCAAACTGACAAAATGCATAAGGGCAAACTCTTAAGTCCTGTGACCATTTATAGTGCACTTCTTGATAGAAGCCAAACATAACTAATGCAGAGGATGCAGAAGCTATGAATCGTCAGCTCTCATAACAGAAGTATTTTTACTCCCAAGGATCATAGTACACATGTTTTGCTTGGTTTAATGTACAATTAAGGAGAGGAAGAAATGAGTTCAAACCAGGAAAAGGTTGATAATCTTTAAGTCGGGCCAGTGTTTCAATGGCCCAATCATTCATGTGCCTGGAAAAAGTTGGTATCAGCATATTACCAACTCAACCTAGAAGCAAACTGTAGCTCATGTTCTAAAGCACATCAAGTTTAGGTCTGAAAATTAAATACTAAATAATTCAATGTATTACTTATTAAATGAAAAGCAGAATTTCTAAAAAATAAATAAATCTTAGAGTTGCGTATTGGTGAAGCCTCTGTGTCAGTACTCATATTTTACATGAAACTACTTTTTTAGTTCTTACTATATTTACTAAAAATGATAAGTCTACATAACAAAAGTATTGATTCTCTCGCCTATTGATATGCAATATTAGGTGGTCGGTGGTTTGGGTGTTTTTTTAATATGTAGAAATGAAAATGCAGATCTCGTATGCAACCTACGCGTGTTAGCATGGATGGACCCCAATACGGTAATGGTTATGAGTTACATGCAGGCTTTGAGTGCTGCAAGGCATGAGACTAAAGGCGGAGCTCTCATCTTTTTCACTATCAGCAGCCATCATACTGAGAATTATTAGTTTCAGAAGACAAGATAAACTTAAATAGATTGATGATATCTCAGCTGGTAAAACATACATTTACAGCATTTCTTAATTTCCACCTCAGTCCTAATGATAAAAGAAAAGCAGATGCTGAACAGTTTCTTAAACCCTCCCAGACCTAAATCACTGAGTCATTAAACTGACTGCTTGAACGCAGTGTAGGACAGGACAACCAAGATAGATTGTGGTCATTTTTCAACAATGCAAAATCTTCAGAGAACTGCTTTAGAAATTTTTTTTTTCATATTGTGATACGTTAATGTGTGACCACACTTCTCATTACAGAAAATACACACATAAATCACCAGCATTAAAGTTCCAACAGTATAACATATTAATATAGCCACAAAAAGCCTTGTGAAATATAGCTACTAAACTTATCTTCTACCGTATATATCATGGTTTATCCAAGACAAAGGAACTAAAAGTATCCAGACATATTCCAAATGCTTATTTTCAAGCAAACAGTTCTCAAATAATATAAAAAATTTGAAGCACATCTATTTAAAAAGAGAGTTACTTTATCACTTTCAGTCTTATGAAACGTTCCTATTCAATATTCAAACACATAATACCTAATTTCAGAAAAAAATACTTTTCTTAAATGCACAAGATCCAATATTAAACAGTCATGTGTATATATCTATGTTCTAATTTTTGCATTGCTGCAGGTTGATATTATGTTGCTATCTTTCAACGCATGCCATATAATTTTACATATAAGAAACCTTCTCAGACATTCAAAGCAACACAGTAAAAAGAAATCAAGCTTTCAAGGGTGATCTTGTCAGATTTAAATTTCATCTGCGATTTCACTAAGCTTACTAAAAAGGAGCATGTTGAAATTCAAGGCAAGTCAGCACAGTTACAAAAGCTAAGCTAGATTTTGAAACTTGCACCAATAAATGGAAATAGTATTTATTCAGTAGCAATAGAAAACTCAAAGTAATGTTGGGGAAATTCATTATGAAGAGCAAATTTACTTATAATTTTACTGAAAAAATGTTCCAAAGAGTAATAAAGAAGAACAATTCCTTTTACTTTAAAGCATATGAGCTCAGCAGTATGCAAACTGTGTAATGAAATCATGATGTAAGTTGATTTGAAAATATCCACTTTTTATTGAAAATTGTATATTACAGAGAGAACGAAATTTAAAAGACTTTTTTTTTTTTTTAAACCCACCCTTCTAATGTGCTTTAAGAGTCACTTTATTCATACAGTTCCTGAAGCTGTAGCATAAGACCCGTGATAGCTTGTCAGGCTAGGATTGTCTATATATAAACTATATCGCAGCCTCCACATAGTAACATGCTATTTTTATTTTCTGTAATAGCAAAAATGTTATCTCCATTACTGAGTTACAAAAGTATTAAAATTGTATTTTAAGAATTCTTACTAAAAGTATTTAAATATTAATTAGTTTAACATCTCTAAGTTCTCTATGTTAGTATCCAACAAGTTGCATGTGCCAATACAATTCAGAACTGCATTCAACGGATTTTACTCCAAACTATCTACATTATCTAAAGGATGAATAAAAGCAAAATACACATTTATGAATGCACCTATTTTGTACAGCATTTGTTTTCATCTACATGGTTTACAGCTATAAAAGAATCTCTGGCATGTCCCTTTAAATGAGTAATAGCTAAGACCACATGTACGGATTTTAATTAAAGCACAAGAATTATTGAAATAAATGACCCGAGGGCTCTTCTATAGCACCCTGAGTGAATAGATAATACAGATATAAGTATTTCCTCATGGAACGAATGCACCATGACAAAGCACAGAGCTACAAGCCAAGTGATCAAAATTCAGGTTTTAAACGCTTTTACACTTACCCGCCTACGGCAGAAGGGCAGGCCCTGTGCAATGATGCTGATGCTAAATATCTTCATCACGGTTTGGTGTGGTAGAGGTTCTTTGGCGCTTTTAAGATCAACAGGAACCAAGCCATGGTTGATGGCAGTTTTCCCAGGTTTGGACATTTTATCGTTCTTACTTTGTCAAGTCTACTAATAATGCAAGAACATCACTAAAAACTTTGCTTCTAAGTTGCAAGATTTTTTATTATTTTTTTTTTAAAACGTTTCAGACTGGTGATTCAGCTCCCCACAGCCTGCTGCCTTTGTCTCTCAACCTTCTCCTGCCAAGTGTCCTGACCTGTCTGCTGCTCAGTGAAGTGCAAGCTATCCTAGTATAGACAGGAATTAAACTACCAAGGGGCAGGCAGACTGCTCCTGCCAGTCAAACAGCTGGTGGACCTCCCCTGCAATGTCAGAAGAGCCCTTCTCCAAAAAGGGATCCACAGAGTGAAAAAGAAGAAGAAAATAATGACTGCCAGGAGTTTTAATAGCCACAGCCACTTACCGCCTGTGTTTTAAAGGAAGAATTTTCTTTTTTTAATTATTATTTATTTTTTTTCAGTCAGCAGTGTGCTTTCAGAAGGAGAATGCAAGGAGATTGCAACCTTCAGACAGTGTGTTACTGCAGGATCAACTCCACCGCTCACTGGGCAGACTTCTTCTGGACTTCCAATAAAATTTCACAGCTAGTAACTAAAAAAACTGACTTGGACTTTGCTGTTTCTCAACCACTGTCTCCACAAACATAATATATTGCTAAGTCCAAAAGTTAAAAAAGGAAACAAAAATGAAAAAAGAAATACTGGGAAAAAATGGAAGTTCCCTAAAATGAAGGTATTGGCTCAAAACTTCTCTTTTCATTAAAAGAGCAAGTTATCATTATATTTTCACCTACATCGTGATTTTCAGCTCCTTCTTCCTGGCCCTCCTTACTTATGCATAGGTATCTCAGCCTGCACAGCCTCCTGCCTTCCCTGCTGCTGTGGGGGGAGCAGCATCTGGGGGGCTTTGGCTCTAGGGATGCAACAGTACTGGAATAGTCTTCCCTCTTCTGGTCATCACAGGTTTGGGAACCAGTTTGCTCAGGCCTATCCATCACACTGATGGAAAGGAGAAAGGCCCTTCCTCTGAGAACAGTGTACCCCAAAGGATGTAGGGGGGAGGTCTGCCTGCCCTTAATAACAAGCCTGACTGAGGGCCATTTTTCAGGAGAAAAGCTCTCACTCCACCAAACAAAGCTAGAACAGAAATGTCCGTTACTCAGATTATCTGCAATTAGTTTACTTCCATTTTAAGCAATTGCTTGATGGAATTAGCTTTTCTACAATGCCTCTAGGTTCCCACAATCTCTTTCCCATCCCTATATTTGGACATGTTTCTTAAAAAATATATTCAAATTCTGAAAACCTTTTTGAGCAAAACTAAGTAGAAAGAGACAAAAGCCTGTGAAAATGTCTTATGAAATTGCTGATAAAAGACGTAGAAAGCCATGAAAACCCTTGTATGAACTGAGTCAGTATAGTCCAAAATACAGTGAATAAATGACCGTTAAGAAATCTTACAAGTCTCTTTATGCACAACCCAGTAAAGATAATTAACTGTATAATTATATGAGGGCAAAAGAGGGAGCGTAGTAATGCTTTAATGCTTGAAGCACAACACTGTAACTTGACAAAAGACAGCATTAAAATATGCCTGTATTAGCATCTCCACTTAGCCCTTTGTTTCCCCTTCAAAAAGCCAAGCTGTAAGCATGTCTCACTCGCATATAGAGGGCCTCCCCAACCAAACATTTGCTTGTGGAATGCTTTTTACAGAAACAAAAAATAAAATTCTATAAAAGTCCCTAATGTTTCATTGAGTATATATACATTATAGTAAGCATTCACTAATAACAAATTATCTTTCTCAGACAAACAAAAAATATTCTTATTTCTTTACAGATGCTGCACGTGGAAATGCCATTACAGAATGCTGGGTAGCACAGTATTTTCATGCATTGATTACATATTTTTTTCTTTTCTATCATTCCAGTCAAATGCCATTCTAAAGCACGTTTAGACATACATTTTCTTCTAAAAGACTCTTTGCATTTCCTTCTTTATACTTCATCCTATGAACTCCAAAACACAGTTTACCATTAGCCTGTACTCAACAGCGATTATCAGATCACAGTTTATAGCTTCATTCTTAATTACTTCATATTTTATACAACAAATCTTAGGCTTTCACTTGGCTGGAAGACTTTGGAAAGGTGCTGTGGGCTCTCAGTGTCACTCAAATAAAAAAAAAAAAACAACTTCCCTGAAGTACTCCAAAGAGGGAGAAAGAGTAGCCTTTTGCTTCTACTCTGAATAACTGAAGTGAAGAACAGAGCCAAAACCCCAGAGAGATCAACTCGCATATCCGTATTGATGTATATTGTTCAAAAATAAGCAACAGGTCAGAGTTTTCCATTTTTGATATACCAGTCACCATCTCAATCATTCCAACAAAGTTATTTGTATTTATATTAACATAATTTGAGATGTGAATAGTATGCATGTAACATGCCAAGATCAGGTATAGTATTTTGTACAAAGCAAACCTCAGATTCTAGTTTAATAAATACTCAATATTTCATTCAATTGCATACAGAAATGTCTGTGCGTGTCTGTGCGCACTAAGAGAAACTGCTGAAAAACTCAGTTTTAAAAGATTATTTCATTGTGCAATTGCTGAAAGGAAAATTTGACAGTGGGGCAGGTCACTATTTTAGTACCAGCTGTTATCAGTAGATATTAGAGCCTTGTATTTTACTACTTTATACACTTACTCCCCCCCTTTAAAAAAAAAAATAAAAAATTAGGTCATAACCAAAGTGCAAACCAGGAACATAACTTGGCCCATTTACACCTTTACGTACAACTGGGGAGCAGACAAGACTGAAGTATGGCATTTCCCAAGCATCGCTCACAGCACAGGTCTCCAGTCACAGGTTATTCTCACACCTTTGAAAAGACAAAACTCTGATTGTCAGCCCTTCTTCTTTTGTCATTCGAGATGAAAGTCCCAAGAGCACATTTGTCTTTCCTCAGGAACTTCCAAACTATTCTAGAATAATTCCACAGGGACATACTTCTAGCTGAAAAAAAGTATCATGTTCACATTCAAGTGTAGTTCCCTTTCTAACTGGACAAAGCCAAAGCAAAAATAGGCTGTTTTTGTCCCACGTGAAATGACAATGCTGGATTTCACACTTTATCATAGCAGTTAGGAAAAGCATCAGTTTTATCTCTATTTTTTCCCTTCTTTATCATCGTCTCCCAGAAAAAAACACTTGCATTAGCAGATGAGAACTTGTTGGCCCGATTTTATTTCCATGTATCATCACTTCTTTTTAGTCTTAGATTTGCTACACATTACTGACTGTAGGTATTATTGTCTTACAGTAATGTTTAAAGGCCCCAAGCTATGCTGGACAGCTATAAACGTTTAATAAGTGAAAGTCCTCAGCTTGAAAATACAACACAGTCTAAATTAAGCAATAAGAGGGTGTAACAGGAAGATGAAAACGGAGCAGGCTGGCTATCTTAGAAGTGTCAGGAGTATATTGCATGTACTAGATATCACTTATTTTTGTATTTATTACACATATAAGTAATTTAAGTTCTAAACGTAAAGTCTAAAGAGGCATTCTGTTGCTTTTATCTTTAAAAGTGTGTGGTTTTTATATTATATAGGGTGAGAACATGTATAAACTTGACAAGTGTGAAACTGAATATTTGAGCTTTAATGCTGTGTAATACATTTCTCTAACGTCCTGTTTCTAAATAAAGTGGGGCTGATTTCCAATGATGCTCTTTTTAAGTGCCTACCTGTCATTTTAACAGAAGATCACGTCTGAAATCAGATCACTTTATTTTAGACACATACAAGTGCCTGAAAACTTGAGTCTGAAAATACTGGTTTGAGATTGTCATGGACTATTAACTGTAAACTTAAGAATCCAGAAGACTCCTCTTTCTTTTTGGCTGGTCCAGTGGAGAGACGTCTTTTTAAAATGAAAGCGTGTAGTAAGCAGCAATAATTTTTATCTCTTCAGAGTAATTCAAAGTGATCCTGTAACAGAGCTTTTTAGGAGCTGTTTACCAGAAAGCAAATGTAATGAAATTAACGAGCTCATTCAGTATACGTAACTCAGAAAGGCCATGGTTTTAAGACACGGATCCAAGAATCTATCCCAACAATGAAAACCAGCTTACTCAAACTTTACAGAATCTTCTCCTAAAGCTGAAAATTGTTTTGCATATTAACATTACTGGAAAAAAAATAAACAAACTCATGACATTTTAATATGGTGATAGAACAGTACAAGACTTAGAGAGACCTAAATGAAGTATTTGCAAGTATAGAAAGATTAAAATGCAGAAAGCAGAACCCCAGTTTTTCAACAGTTCTTAAAATCAGTGGTGAACAGCTGCCCTCAAATGGATAAAACAGAGCACTGCAACGTTTAAAAGTCACCTTCCCAAAATAGTAATAGTAGCATAACAATCCTTTGAATATATTTGATAATATACTTCCTCAATAACACTTTTGGTAAGCTCTGCATAGCTGTAGCATACAGAATGCGCTAAAATTTACATTATAAACAAGCCTTATTGCTCCCTTGATATTCATGCTGGTCCCTGCCCCTGTGTAGAAAGAGCTAGAACCATTTTGTTAGCAAAGCAAGACAGTCTATACTACACTACCAACTACTTCTATACAGCGACTGTGGTCCCAAGTTTACTTATGTGAGGGATTTCTGATACCAGTATACCAATAGTTCCCAAATGATACATTGCACATTAACCTGCTTTGTACAGTCAAAACAATAAGCTGCATAGAAAAAAGGCACCGCTATACAAAACTAACTGCAACTGTATTAGTGGTGCTGCTCAGAAAAAACTATTGCTCTAAAGAGTCTCTATTGTATCCAAGTTTACCCAGTACAAAAATCTGCATGTGTAAGAAAACATAATGACCCAGACTCCTGAAGAGGGTATGGAGGGAACCAATGGAGAGGCTCATTTTGATCTCAGATCAGAATTTCCTAAAAACTGTACACTTGAATAGCATACAAAAGGGGCAAAACTACTAGTAAAACACGCAAACTGGTGGCTTTCTCTACTTCACGGGAAAAAAACAAGTGTAGACCTGTTGTATCACAAGCAATAGAACAAACGAAGCCTGGCTCCAGGTGACATTGTCATGCCAGTTTGAATTGTGCTTGAATTACACTACAGCTTCTCCATGGCCATACAGTCCCAAAATATCAGGAGACCTACACAGAAGAGCCACTCTGAACAGTCCAGCAAAGCTTTATTTCAGACTTACGCCTTACTATGAGTTTTGACTAATAAATGGCTTCTATGGTGTAAAGTAAGGAACAAACGTCAACTGAACTCGTTTACATGGCCACAGCAAAAACCAATTCCACAACGATTCAATGATGTCTAACCAGGTGATGGTCACCCTGCAGACTTCTTCCTCAGCAGACACATTAATAAGTCTCTCCCTTTCCTACCTACCCTCCAGTTACCTTGAAAACTTGTGTAAGCTTAATCTCTCTCTGTGTCAAATTGGGTGAAAATTAGTCACGAGATGCATAAGCTCTGGAAAGGAAGAAAGACAGTAACAGGCAGGTCTCTCAACTGCACAAGCTTTGTTTTCTTTGGCAACAAAGCTCAATAACATAGTGAAGAACAATCCAGATTTTCTTGACTTGGACCCATTCAGATGATACCTCCTTGTTATAATTCTGGCTCTGGAATCCTATTGAGGCACAGCCATTAATAACTACTGTGATGAAAGAGGTTGGCGTCTAGTACAAAAAAGCTACTTCAAAATTTTTGCCATGAAAAGGCAAGAAGGAGATATGCCTTTCACAGCAGCTGGTGGAAGAAGGTACAACTTGTATAGAATCATGGAATCGTTTAGGTTGGAAGGGATCTTAAAGATGATCTAGTTCCAACCCCCCTGCCTTGGGTAGGGACACCTCCCACTAAACCAGGTTGCTCAAAGCTCCATCCAGTCTGGTCTTGAACACTTCCAGGGATGGGGCCTCCACAACTTCTCTGGGTAACCTGTTCCCAGGTTGGGAACTTCTCTGGGCATACCTGTTCAACAGGTATGACACTCCTATACTGAAAAAAATTATAAAGGTTCAAACAAATATAGATAAGCATGACAGTAAAGCTGCTGTCTGGCCAAAATACTTCACCCTCCGTAAGATAGCATTCCGCAGAAATCCACTAGTAGAGGCCAAGGAAGATATGAAATATCAACTACATCAGCAAAGGAGAAATAATCAAATAAACACATCTACTAGACATTTTTCATGCTTATGTACATGCTTATATCTGTTTACACATCCTGATATCCAAGTGTGAGTGCATAGAGATATGTAATCATACTCAAATTTGACCTACTGTGTTTTAACATTTGTGTATGGCATTTAACTACACTAGCCTTGCCTGCTGGAGAACCCAAGCAGTAGGTCAGACTAACCCAAGAGCAAGGGTTCACTAGTTTCAGTTTCTAATTGTGATCACCAATGCAAATAAGTTTGAATGGCTGTCAGTAAAAAATGACTTATCTCCATTGGATCTGTTCGATCCCACAACTGATCTTCTTTGGACCTGAAATGAGACAAACAGGTCAGCTGGAGATTCTAGCAGCAAAAGGAGAAGAGTAGCACCTCCCCTCCTTGCTCTAGCCATTTTATTCCAGACTCTTCCTTAAACTGGCTGTAGGACTTGTCAGGTTCATGAGCTCTGAAATTACTCCAGTAAGCAGGATACCTGAGAATCCTCAATTTTTGTTGTTGCTGAGTTATTTTTCCACTAGGTTAGCAAATTTTAACAGCTACAAAGCAGCCTGATGCATGATGAGACAAACACAAGACAAATAGCAAAAGTGTTTGGAAGTGAAGTGTAGTCAAGACTTCCATCTTTGAACTATTAGATCACCTCTCTTTGTCCATGGATCCCTTAGCATGCAATACTGGTTCCGGAGACAGGTCAAAGATAAAAGCTTCCTAGGCATCTCAAAAAACAGAATTTAATCTCAAAAGAAAGGGAAGGGAACATGCAGGTACATGCAGCTATAGGTGTGGGACCTGCCGTCAAGCATGACAGTACTAGTGCAAAAGAGTATTTGACAAATTACAAGGGATCATTTGCACAAGCTAACTTTTTGTAAGGTCATATTAAGTGTTTATGAAAGAAATATACAGACTGTCTAGTAAACTGTATATTGGCAAGATTATATAATATCAATACTAATGCCACTATCATATCATTAAAACATATACTTAACCATGCGTATTTTAAAAAAATAATTCCTACCATATTTAGACATCCCTGTAAGCGTATATAATCATTGGTAACCAGAGGCCTATATAATTTGGCTTTACTCCACAAGCCTCCTAACTTTATTTACTGTATTATGTGGCCTTGTTGTCATTGTCACTTTTTTTTTTTTTAAACTATCTTTAAAGCATGTGTCTTCATTTCTTCATTAAACATTTCAGAAAATATTCCAGGTATGTAACAGAAATCCAGCTGCATCATCTTGCGTTTTACAAAAATTCCAGAAATGTCTGCCCAGTCCTCATTGGCTATAATATGACTTGTTGGATAAGCAAGTTTAACTCTTTGGTCTAGTCAGAGTTGCACCAGCTGTTAAAAAGAATTGCTACAGCTGCTCTGCAGGAATTTATTTGCTGACCACTTATTTATGCTGTTGTTGCACCTTTAAATAAAGCTGAGATGAATTAAGAACTGCAACAACAGGTAGAGAAGTCATGCAATATTTAACACTGGATTAAAATGCAAGTCAAATTCCAAACTGAGGATAAACTGGGGGAAGGGAAAGCAGGTGTTTTTATTAGTAAGAAGGCTGCTTTTATGAAAGAAGAAGATAGGGAACTGAAAAATTAGTTTTCCATACAGTAACTCAGCTTTTCTTATCACTGTATCACTCTTCCATGTAAAATGCAAGACTTTCAATGAGAAATTCTCTACTTACATACATACACGCACAAAATATACACAAGGCAGTACCAAAATACTTAAGACATGATTATCAGTTTCTGAATAGTCCGGAAAGCACTGCAAAAAATTAGCTTTGGACTTGGAATTTTCTTCCTTTCTACATATTAAATGGGAAAAGGAATAATCCCCAAAACATCACAAAGGTGTTAAAAATATTTCTCCCACCTAATACACCTAAAACAATATTTTTTTCTTCTGTAGTGAAAATTTTTGTCCAGATACGGTTTATTTAGCATTAAAAAAAATTCCTCTTGTATGAAGCCTGACAACATAGTAACACTCTTCATATTAGCTATGTTATCTACTGTCAAAATAAAAGCTTGTACGTTTGAAACAATATAGATATCAAGGTCTATTTTGATACAAGATTGTGTTTTTCTTACTAGAACTGTAAAATGCGTATAAATCTAACAAATGCAACAACTGATTGTTATACTGGCATTCATCTGATAGTACCAAATTAAGCTATATAATCCTTTTCAGCTGGTTAACAGCATACTGCAAAGGGGTGTGAGGCTATTTATAAAGCTCAAGATATGCGAAATAAAGAATGTCTAAGACTACAGAAAAAAGCAGGTAGTCTGTGGATGGGCTGATACTCTTGGTATGGTTGCCACCTTGATCTTTTATTTGTCTTCTTTCCTGTTTTGTTTTGGTTTTTGTTTTTTTTCTTTTTTTGGTTTTCTTTTTAGAGGAAGGGGAAGCCTTGCCCGCATTTTTATTTAACAAACGCTGGCTTTCTCTGATTTGTTCAAATACCACTTATTATTTAAAATGCTTGTAAGTATTTAATAGTTGACTTTTTGTATATGGACAACCAAATCCAGCTTTGAGTTTACTGGCTGTCTGATACTCTGACTTCAAACCCTAGCAGCAAAGAAGTGCAGTGCAGCAGTAGTGAAGTCTGACTGGGACAGCGTAGAAAGTTTCAACAGTCTATCCTCCAAAACAGATACACATGCATGCATGTAAACACAGCATTTAGCATACTTGCTGTAGGGCATGTAATACCGGTGGTTTACACCAAAGCCAAAAATTGTGCAGATGGGTGAACGCTTCAGTGTAACAATTCGAAGTGTCCTTGCTTTGGATGAAGTCCAGCTTAAAGAGAAGGAACAACATTATTACATTTGGCAAGAATGAGGGATCCATAATGAATGATGTTGTCTCATTTCTTCCATTTAGGTGTGTCACTTCCAGTTTCTTAATTTCATTATTATTTATTCATTTTAATTAATTATTTTCTGTGTGCTTTAGAAAATCTGACCAAGGAATCAGAACTGAAGGACTCATGACATTGGTAAAAAGAGTGTTTATTATTTATTGGTTTTTAATTTTTTTTTTACTACTCAGTATATTTGGGTCAATAATAATCATGGTAGCTGCCGTCCTTAAGGGACACTCCATAATTTAAGTGTGAAGAACAAAGGGTCACCTGCCCACTTCCAAACATAGACAACCAGTGGCTGGATGACATAAGAATAAGAACGTGATTTGCACTTACAGGAAACGTTGCTCATACTTTACTTAAAAGTAGTAATGACTTCTGATGGTGAATAAGGTGGAATTTATCCCTGCTGGCAATCTGTGGCAGTAGTCAGTGCATTTTCCACTTCAGCAGAGGCACCAGGGATTGAACAAATGTATTAAAATTTAATAAGCATTAACAGAGTAATATTTAATGACACAGCTGAAAAGCATAGCCACTGTCTCCCAAGATTGAATTACACTGACTATTACTAAAATTCCCAATTTGCTCTTTTCATATTATGCAATGTATGGTCAGGTAGTAAACAGTAGAAAACATCAGCTTTCAGTAAGAACAAGCAAGGTTTTGTAAAGAAGTAGATGGTTTGGACGAGCTTGACTTGGGATAGAAATCTTGGTAGTTCCTTAGTAATTGTGTCCTTTTCAGATCCCCTCCCTTTTCCCTCTTGTTACAAACTAAAGAAACAAAATTTAGAATTAGCAAGAAGAGGAGAAAGGAGAAATAAGAGGAGAAAGAAGTAAGAACAGAAGAGATACCCGACAGCAACGTCTTCCACTTGAATTTCAGTGCTTATTATAGAGATACCCATCTATGCACAAGAACCTTTAAAATCTCAATAACAATTAACTATATGTAACATTACATCATAAGTTGTACTATATAGAGTCAATGTACACAAAGTTTTATAGAGTTTTTTTTAACATAGAGCACATTTTACAGTAATTTCGTGAAGTCTTGAACTTGTTTGGCCAGGAGAGAACGGGCAGAAACCTAGCAAAATTTGCACAAAGTTGAAGTTCAGACAGTATTCTCATTAACCACGCTACAGACAAGAAGGGAGAAGATGCTTGCAACAAAGAGAACAGTTTATAGAAACACTGGTTCTAGGTTTTATATGGATTTTTCTAATAGAAATTTCACCAATTAAGGAAACTAAAACACTCACATGCAACCTAAACAAAACATAACAGCAGATTAATAAATCTACACAAAATGCACTTTATAGCATTGCTACCCAAGCATAGCTTCATGCACAGATCAGACACCATATACCACCAAAGAAAAACAGTTCATGTGTCAATAGACATTAGATGCTGGCTGTTCAAACCTTCTGTGAGACAGCTTGGAAATTTTGGGTTTTAAGCATTCTGCCTGTTCAGAAACAATTAAACTAGCATAGAAATTGACATTGTCTAGTTTTCCTCCTTATACACGCAAGAATTTGTAAGGATATGTAAATTACTTTACTGTGCACAGTTTGCTGAATAGCAACACATTCTGCAGATAATGAAAAGTCTCTACAGAAGTAAAGGGCGTACTGCTATTTTGCAGATTACAGTGGGTGAGAAATGCATCAGGAAAAAATGTTAGTCCCGCAGCAGCTGTTAAACGTAATTCTGGTCCTCAGATCACCTTCTATCCCTCTGTCCCTCTAAGCTAATTTCAGATCTCATAATTTTGTAAGTATAAAACATCAGGGAATACAAGAAGTGTACTGATCATAACTTGTATTTTTAAACATACACTTCAAATTCATAGCCAAAAGAATATTTAACACCTTCCATTAGGGGAGAGGGGGTGTCAACAAAACAAAAAACTAACTCACCAGCAAAAGTTTTACTTTCTCCACACTTTGATTCACCATTAGCATCAAGTTTCATAACCAGTAATATCAACTGCAGTTAAGCCCCAAAAGGTGAAGCAGCTTTAAACTGACACTCAGAGCAACAGCATCCACTGATAAAATGCTCAGTAAATACAGCTGTATCACTACAGGCTGGAGATATTTGGGCTAATGATCACATCAGGCAACAGCACCTGCCACATAGTCAAGAACAACATAAGGAACAAATGGCATATTTAAGTGGGGCAGAGCTCCCAAATGTATTTGTTACACAAGCCATGTATCCCAACAGAGTAAGCTGAAAAGTATTCTCAAGCACATATTCCCGATTTCTACTTCATAATGCTGTTGCCATACAATTCATGAGTTGAAATGGTATTACTGCAATTCTTTTTTTTTTTTTTTTTTAAAAAAAAGCCTTGTTTTCATCTTGAGAACAAAGCTGCAGAGCAAAAACCATGTAGGTGCCTAACTGACACTGATTTCAAAGCCTATGAAAAAGTGTGCGACTACAAGACACTGCTTCAAGTAGTTATCCTGAAGGTATCAGTTTAACCAAAGTAAACTGATACGGCAGTTTGAGTAACACAGGCAAGTTCCTTTCCAATATTTACCTTTAAGGAGCTCTGCATATGCCAGGCAACTAAAGGACAATTTAAGTCACCACAACCTTGTGGCAATGCATCAATTCTGAGCAAGTGTAAACCAAGAGGCTGTTTCCCCGTCCGCCCCTCCCCCCCACCTCCATCCCAAAAGGTGGCTGTCATCTTTTCTGCAGGAAATATGCCCGTGAACAACCAGCCAACATGGTTACAAAAGAATTACACGCATGTTCAGGAGAAACTACTGGATGTGTCCGTTAAGAACCACCAGCAAGCAAGGAAGGTAAACACTCGGAGACGCAGGATTCACTGCAAAGAAGGTGCAACTGTACGTTGTCAGATACCTGTACAGACAAATCTGGCACATTCAAAAGCTCTGTAGGTTTATATTCCAGCGTGGCTAGTTGAGGTAAATCCCTTGACTGAAATTGAAAGACTGACCTCAATTATTGGCACAGAAGTAGAAAATTGCTTGTGCCTTACACTCAGCTACATCTTTAGTCTAGTAAGCAATCTCTGTAATGGGAAACTAAATGAGAACCTAAATCAGCACTACCTCTTTCCACACCAAAAAACATGCATCTTTCTGTAATGGGGGTGGGGGGTGGGTGTCAATTAAAATCTACTTATTAAATACAATCTTGTAGTCAAAACTATGACCCCCAACTGTCAGCATCAATGTTTTCCGTTAAACTACTTTTCTTCTTTCCCAGGCACTGAGATTCTTGGCTTTCCTTTCTATACACAATTACTTACTTAACAAATTATACATTAGCACTGTCATTTAATTCTGTAGTAATATTTGTAAAAATCATACTGAAAAGAGGTAAGATACCCTTCATTAGAGGAAAGAAAAAAATAGGGTTTATTATAGAAGAAATTCCTGTCCTTTGACTGCAAGTGACACTTTAACATAACAGTTAAATTTAATTACTAGGTATTTCAAGAACTTTGCATGAGAAAGGTGAACTAGATGGCCAAGTTCTTAGATAAGCCACGAACTATATCAGGGATAACACCATTACTACAAGCAGAGCCCACATATCAATTAGCAAGCCTTATGATCCACTTACAGAGCAGGGAAAATGAGCAGAGCAGCAATTATTTAACACCAGTTTTACCTGCACATGAAGGTGTAGGAGCAATTCTACTTACAAAAGGCAAAAGTACAGCTAAACCTCTGCAAACCTGGGGCAGCAAACGAAGCCATCACTGAACAGTCAAGTAACAGCAGAGCAAGTGAGAAGTACTTTTCAGAAGTGTTGGTATTTGTAGTAAAGAAGCATGCTGCAGGTTAGTACAGGTGGGGAAGAACCTTGCTATCTACAGAGAAACTAAGAATCTGCATTCCTTTCATGGATGCTGTAATATTTAAAAAACTACATTTTAATGACAGTTGCATAACCGTTCCAAACGATCCTACATGCTTGGAATCATTAGCAACTAAACTGTATAGTATATAAATGAGAAAGAAGTCAAAGGTTATAGGTGTTGATTGATATTAATCTCAAGAGTATAAGACTTCTAATGTTATTACAGTGCAATATAAAAATAAGGCTCTGTATCAGAAGGCTAAAAAAAAAAAATTTAAGACAGCAAAATTTGCTTCAAAAAAACTAAACTGTCATGGTAATCCAAAAGTAATTCTGACTGACAGTTGTAAAGACCATTTATTGTTTATCCTAAGTCATTTACTTATTTAACTCATTGTATTTAGTGGCAGACCTGGTAGAGTAGGGTCAATGGTTGGACTGCATGACCTTAAAGGTCTTTTCCAACCTAAACGATTCTATGATTTTAGTGCTGTAGTTCAGAATAACCAAGGGAGGAGAAAATTTGCAAGTTCCTAAGCTTTTAAAGAGAGTGGTGGGAAAGAAGCTTTAATTAAAAAGGAGAATCCCAAGGAGAAGAAAAAGGAAGAAAAATTTATACTGCCAATATATTATTTCTTCTTAAGAGAGTGATTCTTACTGTGTATCCTTTTTGACACAGCTTTAGCCGAATTATTACTTACTTTAAAAACTCCTTAAAGCATTAACTGTTAGACAAGTCAGGAGATGAAAGGCCTGAAGAATCTACATACCCTATGTGTGATCCCTACAAAAAATGAAGATGAAAAAAGAATCTCTTTTTGTAGTATAAAGTTTTTCCTCTTTCTCCTGTGCACTTAGAGCAGAGAACTCTATGTTGCATTCTTATCACACAAGCCATCTGAAAATGTTTAAAACTTATTTTTAAAGGAAATATTCCTACATCATTTCACATACTGGAAAAACAGATTCCTTCACAAATGAAAAATATTTAGTCTTTCTGTTCTGGTTGTACTTATTTCCTATACTTAAAAAACATGCTTCAAGTTTTTAGCTGCAAGAGCAGGAAAAACCTTTGCAAAGGAACACTGCACAAATCTCCACAGGGCTGCAGCAAAGCAATAGCAGCCCCCTCTGCTGCTCAGAAAATGAGAAAAATATTAACATACACTGTTACAAAACCAGCACCCCACCTACACACAATACTCTAACCTTCTCTCAATTGCGTGTACTGCCTGTACACAAAACAAAAAAACTGCTTCCCAGGATCAGCGTTTCTCTAATCATCCTTTATTTCCCCCTATCCCTACAGAGCTTTTAAGTCTATTAACATTCTGACAATAACTGCAGACTTTGACGCAGGAGTTCCTTTTCACTTCACATATGCACAAACTGCCCAGTGCAATCTTAAGTTTTCTTTAGTTTTAAAAGTTAATGGTATCCTTCCATACAAAGCCAAAAATCACTGAAAAATAAATCCTTTTTATCTTTGTGGCTCTATGTACCAGCTTGGACCAAGCACCTCACAGTAAAAAAACCTGGCCCAGTCTGCACTATTTGAGAGCTCAAAGCTACGTATGTGAGCATGGCTTTAGATTTGGTTCGAAACCTGAGATGGGTATTTAAGCTCCAAGGGACAGGTTTTCCTGTGGTACATCCTGTCCTAGCTCCACTGAGGTTAACCCAGCTTATTTGTTCTGTCTCTTCGCCCTCCTCTCTCCAGGGTCAACAAACAACCAAGAAAAGGTGCTCTTGGAACAGCACCGTTACTTATGCGTGCACGCCCAGTGACTTACAGCCAAACAGATAGTATGATACCCGCAATCAGAGGACGCTGCAATCAAAGTACACTATTTTTACAAGAAAATTAAGCTGCTTCTCAGCCTTTACCATTGCTATATGTAATATATGTTATATATGAAAGGCACCTGTGAAAAAAATCATCTCGTTACCTGCAGTAATGAAGCAAATGCTCAAATATGACAACTGCTGAAGGGGTATCAAAGTGTTTTTTTGTCATTGTAGATGGAACTATACAAGAATTTTTCACCTTCATTTTAGCTAATCTGTTTTCTTGTTCTTAGGAAGCTCTGGTTAACCAACAAAGTAATTACCATCACAGCCCACAATCCTGCAACAAGCAAACTTGCATTTGAAGAGGACGCCAACTCGGAAATTTAGTAGAGGGTTCTGCATGCAGGATGTCTGACCGCTCATGAGAAGCCACCATCACAATCCAAATAGTTAGCACACAAATAATGTTTCACATTCATACACCTTAATTTGCTAAGTTTCCTGACAGCCTCAATAGAAGAAAAGGAAATAAATGTTTAAGAGAGGTTTTGTTGCAAAGACTCTTGTTGAACAGTGCCTGTTGTCCAGAAGTATTGAGCATCTCCCATACACAGGCTCAAACACTCCTTCAGACATCCCTCCAGACAAGCAGAGCAGACAAATGTGTTTCCTGAAACCCAGGAACAAGAAAAATGGCCCTGCACCAGCTAACAATCCTCCTGCTTTACCCACCCACTTGGATATTAAAATCCAGGTCCCTACAGAATACATGAAAATACCTTTAGTGCCTTCTGGTATATTCTCCTCTGAAAACACAATTTGTGGAGAATTATGAAATGGCTCCTGGAATCCCACCTCAAATGGAAGGGCGTGGTACGAAAAGAAGTTATACAAAAACTCAAGATGGCATGTGTCTAAAGTGACAGGCATACTATTAAGATGAAAGAGGGCTGCTATTTGCATATCTCCCAACAACTCTTTACTACACATACAGTACAACTTTTTGCCATGGACACAGTAAATTGCATCTTCTAGTTTCTGTGTAATCTTCAGATTGTTTTCCTTTTTTCCCCAGAGACCAACTTCAAGCATGCAAGCAGGAGTAAGAAAGGAAGCTTGCCTTGATACCACAATTTGACCTAAAGTACCTATATATCTGCCTCTGGAAATCTCACACTTGCTAGTCTGATATGAAGCAGTTATTTTGCCTAATCATAGAAAACTGTGACAATATTTGCTGGAATGAATGCAGCTAACACGTCTCAGGAATTCATGGGTTTGATTTTTTTTTTTTTTTTTACGTGATTGTTTCCTGAGGTGGCTTCAACATTAGACATATTTAATATTAAAGTATTATGTAATGTACAGTTTTAGACAAAGGAAAACTAATAGAACAATGTTAAATTCATGGCAGATTGGGTATAAGTGATCATGACTTTTCTACCCCTTCCACAAAATAGATCAAATCCAAATCAAAACTGAATGAACCTGTAAATTATTTTAACTTTTCAGAAACCATTTCTTTCTAAAATACTCAAGAAGCCATTATTCCTCCAAATAAGAAAAGTTTACAGCAGTTAAAGAAAACGAAGTCACCTTGATGGAAACTGAAAGCCTCAATTAAAAAACAAAATATTTAAGTATATTGAAGATGACAGTCATTAATATTTAAAAACCACAAAACTGGGAGTTGTAGAAACAGTTAAGCAAACAAAAAGACATACAAAAAATGGAATTAGTTAAAGATGATATATATTATGATCAAAATTGTTTTTAAGAACCAGAACAATCAAAATATTTCAGGTATCTCAAATAAACCTAATGATATGCACCAAAAAAATTTTGAAAAGGAAACAGAGTACAACCTGGATAACCATAGGCTGAAAGCCTGGTGTCAGTCCAAGATAAAATAATGCGATGGTTGACATAGAATAGGATTAACAGCATTGATGCCAATTTTTCCTTAAAAACATGCTGGTTATCACTTATGCCATAACCACCAGGTTTGATAAAGATAAAATATTGCTGGCATGATATATTTGTTAATACTACAATTTCATGAGTGTGAACACAGGTAGACAAACAATTTAAATCTAAAATAAGCAAGAATGTTAATTTACATGAGCTATTTCACAGTGACGGTGACTACCAGTAATAGGGTCTTGTCCTTGCAGTGCTACAGAATCCCACATATACTGAGAGATAAAAGCATTTAAGGGCAGTTGCTATGAAATATGCAATGCACTGTTAATGTATTTGTTTGCTTATGTTGTGGTTAATTGCTATACTACCATTCCTAAGGAACTCAAGCAATACAAAGTCATCACAGAGGACTGGAAATGGATGCCACAAATAGGATGCAATCAGTGAAGAATCAGCATCAAGCCCACGTTTCTGTAAAAGTCCTGCACATATTATTTACTTTGCCCTCCTGTGCTATTTAGTATTTTTATATAACAGATATGACAACATTTGATAGGACATGGATCAATTCCAGTAAAAACTAACAAACAGTAAAGGATCTGATGAGGTACACACTGGATGCAACAAAACTCTCGTCACTTTAATACAACCAAGCGTCAATTTTTATCTCTACGTACAAAGGACATAGGCCTTAATTAGAGAACAGAAGACTCTCTGAAAAAGGTTTGCATCATGTTAGACAAATCAGTCAAACATGAAATCCCAATGCAATGCTGCAGTCAAAAGTGTTAACAGAATCGTTTGTTATATAAACAGGTAAATATAGCATGAATAAATTTTAATTGTCATTGGCACAGCTGCTACTGGAGTTTTGATCTCTGTTCTGATATCTACGATTCAAGATGGATGTTCAAACATCAGAGAGAGCATTCAGGGAAGTATCATAACAAGAATGAAAAAAATAGAAAAACATGCCCAATGGACACACTGTCGTTATTTTTACATTTAAGAGACCTTTCAGGAGTGAACTTGATTGCTTTATGTATGCGTGTTAAAAAAACCCAACTAAACAAACACTTGTTAAACAGGTCTTCAGTACAACACAAAAAATAAGAAATTGTAATGGTCAAAAAAAGACAAGTAACAGGAAGAAGGCAGAGTGGAGTAAAGGTACGTAAGTTTAGACATTGATGATAACTAACAAACTATTAACCTAGGCTTGAGATAGATATGCCTTGCCGGACTGTTTCCTGTTTTCAAATGGTGACATTTTTCTAAAAATATGCTTTAGCTTGCGCAGAAGTCAATATAGAGCAGCCTAACCTTTTATGCAGGAAATTGTAAGAGGTAACCACAAGGACCCTTCTGGATCCCTGGGTGTTGCTGGTGAATGCAACGAAGACTCTTCTGAGCTACCAGCCTTCTCATTTCAAGTGCACACGCCCTTTAGTCACAACATTTTCACAACATTATGGCAACAATCGTCTCAGTTATTTGCACGGAGCAGTAGTATGAGGCAAGTATTTATATATAATTTTATATATATTATATAAACATACCTAAAACATGAATATATATAAAATGTATTTATATATAAATATAATGGGTTTATGCTTCGGGTGAAGTCTATCAGGTAGAACACAGCGAGCTTGCTGCTGTCAAGTGGAAGTCCAGGTGACAGGCGGCAAACATAAGCAGGATGCATTGTGCTGTTATGCGGGAACCTTGCCATTTCCTTCCTTAACCGTACAGGATCCCGCAGGCCAATATGCAAGAAAAAAAGTCAGATTAGAAAGAGAGTTTATTCAGTAGTTTATGATGAAAGGAATAAAAAGTAGAAAGAAAAAGAGGTACCAGAAGGTTGAGACGAGCGGCACAACGACAGCTACGGCAGTAGCAGTTGCTATTTTATTCAGTCTCACTATTATCTCTTGGTATTTGGTAGTGACGAAGACTGTGTGTTGCCAATATTGCTACATACAACCAGACCAAACTAGCAACTGCGGATCAGGAATGCATGCTTCTGAGGCGCCAGGCACACAAATAGTAAGTAGCAGATTCAGCCATCACAGACAATGCTGGTGGTGCAAAGCAAGTTTCACAGGAGTACAGCACACAGCAAGGGAGCAGGTAATTCAGCCAGAGTTATGAGAGAACTCTACTATAGACTACTAGTGCTGAGAAGCATATCTGAAAAGCTAAAATAAGTCTACCAGGTTCAAGTCTCCTAGGATGAGCCTATCCTTCAACAGGTAGAACCAGAAACCACTTTTAGGCACAGCTGGTGAGTCTACAAACATTCCTTTTTCTTCTCAAAAGCAGCATCTTTACAACACTTCTTAATATAGAATGTGTTCCTATGGTTAAATGTTGGTTTATTAATGAATTGGCAACATTAATGTTGCATTATGTCAGTTTTACTATGTAACCATGACCTAGAGCAGTGCCAGCTCAAGCAGCTTCCTAACCTGTGCTGATCCTTCAGGCAGACAGTTAGAACTACCTAAAACAGAGTTGCACCATGAATCAAGAACAATTGCCAAAGAAGGTTCGCTACCTGGCTCCCCAACAGTTCTTGCAGGAGCACAGCCTGGGGACTGACCACAGATGAAAATGGCCAGCACCGCACGGACACAATACGCAAAGCAGCTATCAGACCACACAGAAATTGTGCATCTATACAAAAATATTTCAGACAACTTCCTTCAGGCTGAAGCAGTTTGTTTCAGTTTATGTCAAATATGCCTTAAAAAAGGAAAGAAAAAACTTGCATTCATTATTGGAGATGATAAAAAAAGCTTCAGAACTGACCACCGCTGAAAACTATGCTCTGCTCTGTCTGCATGTAATTTGAGTATGGTTATTTACAAAGCACTTCAAAAAGCTTCCAATTCAGAGACTTAAAAATATATTCTTGAGTGTAAGCATTTCCTACATTAAATATCAAGTCCGTACTGGATGCAAGTTGTTATACAATACTCTAGGTCATACTAAGCCTGGGAAAACAAAAGCATTGGAATAAAGGCAAGAATTTGAGTTGTAAAAAGCTAATTGAATTACACGAAATATGGCGGTATTTCACTCCAAATTATAAAGAATACACTTCAGTACCTTGAACAATACAATTATCAATAGAAAACTACATAATTTACTAAAAATTCATGTGAAAACATGACGACTTTTCAAAAAAAATCAAAGATGTTACACACCAGTGAATTACTTGCTAATTGCTATTACCAAAACCATTGCTACAGCTTCCAGAAGCAAATGTTCGTCCTATTTACCTGTTCTAGTGCATCTTCAAGATTGATTCTCCATCTCTATACATCTACATTCATACTCAAACATACTGGGAACCCTAATAACTGATTTTTTGGGGGTTTTGCTTTGTTTTGCATCAAGTTGTTGTTGGTTTTTTTTAAAGTACATTGTAAAAATTTGAGGGGGTTTTGTCATTTTGTTGTGTGAAAGGTGAGAGGAGGCTGAGTGTTATATCGCCAATTAATGACTGAGAAAAAGAAATTGGTACATAGGCTTAGAAACAACATTCTTCCACAAGAACACTTGCCTGCTCTCCTTTTTTATTAGTCAGTGTCACGGCTTTCATTATTCTTTCAGTTTTTACCGCTGCCAAGAGTTCACAGAATTCCTACTTCCTGAAGAATTTGGAAAATATGGTGAACTACTAATGTACATTGGAGCTAATACTCCAAACCATTTTTTTTGTTGTTCTAAAATATTAGGTGACATAAGTAGCAATAAAAATACGAATATTTATTTCCAAATCCTTATTGCAAATCAGAAGTTCTCAACAATCATTGCACACAATTTACAAGGTCCTCACAAGCAGGATACCGTACGACATTATGTAGTGACTTTGTAACTGAATGACTGGCTAACACACTTTTTTTAACCTGTATTTTGTCAATGAACTCACTAAAACCTGGCCAGAAGGAAGAACTTGATGTTTCTGTAATATTCCACCCTATTTTTTCATTACAGTGTTATCATCTAAATGAACCAGATATTCTCAGAGAACACCACATATGCACAATTGCTTACCTTCCTTCTTGCCTGCTTTGAGAAGGAAAATACCATAAATAATGCCAGGAGGGTCTTATCAAGTGTATGAGTTAGCATGTAGAAATATTTATAAAGAAACACCTTGATCTTTGGAACACAGTCATCAGAGCTCTACTCCTTAAAATACACAGGAGTATTTGCTTACATCAAATGCATGCAAATAAATCGATTATTAACAGTTAAAACAGTATGGTTTGTGGATTGCATAAATTCTTCATAATGAGCTCTTTAGGAAGTAAAATCTTTGCTTCACTGTAAAACTTTAGTTTAAGTTAAATATGCAAATTATTTTCCAATCCAGAGTTAACGAGGATTAAGAAAACAAAAAAATGTAGTCTCTACCTTTGTCTTTATGTAGAATGGCGATGACTGGTGAATGGGCAAGTCCATGAGGCTGTTGGAATTTGTGACACTGTTACTGTTAGCATGTTCATCTTCTCTACTGCTGTCGTCAGACTGATCGAAATCATCACTCTCCTGGTCCATTTCCTCCTCCTCTTCCACCTCCTCCTCTTGATCACCAGCATGTTCATCATCTTCTGCCTCTTGGTTACAAGCGGATTCTTCATCCACTGTAATGAGTCTATTGTTATTTTCTTCTAACTGTTCCTGCTGAGAGTCATGCCTGTCATCAAATCCAGGTTCTTCTCTTATCTCCCCATTTCTCCCAATATGCTGCTCCTCTTGTTGTCGCCTTTGCTGCTGCTCTTCCTCTTCTACGACCCGATTCATCTGCTCCTCATCTAGTTGGCTTGAGGAAGCATTACCTCGAAGAGATCCACCAGTTCGTCGCCTCTTGCTGCCCACAGAGAGCAGTTCCTGATTCATTTCCAAAAGCCAGCTTGCTACTTCTTGGACCTTGGCTAGGCTATCTGAAGATGCAAATGCTTTCACATTCTACGGAGACAAAAGAAAAAGTGGGAAATTACAAAAGTTACGTTTTTGATTAGGTAAAGCATTAAAAACTTATTTCATTGTATTACTCCTGACAACTTCAAATTCCAAGAAACAAGGAATAACTTCTACTTGAAACACAACTGGAAAAACTCAAAAACAGACTGCACACAACTTTGTAGCAAGACAGTTATTTCTTCTATCAAACTGTCTGATCATGGTCTCTGTAAGCACCAGATTCTGCAAAATTCAGAAAAACTACTTGCCCTCCTAGAGAATCCACAAGAACTATTAACACTCATGTTAACAGAAGATCCAAGTATGTGATATTACTTGCTAAAAATTAGACAACAATCATTTTCACATGGCATTATATTTTCCCTCTCATTTGATTACAGACTTTATATATTACTCACAGATGATGAACTCCTTGTCTTATGCCTTAAGAGCAGGTATATTTTCAGGTATAATTGAAAGTTTCATTTCTTGTTACTATGATTTTCTTTTAGATAAACGAAAAAGAGAACACCCCCTAAAGAATATAGCCTTATCATTTCCAAGTCTTAAATTGACCACAGAGACGCCCAGTGGTCAAAAGCAGACATCACTAGACAGCCCGTGCAGCCCACAAACGGCACATACCTCCCCTGGCAAAAATCACTGTTAGCAATAAAAGTTCTCCAAACTCTAATAAGCTACAAGAACTGTTAAATGAGACTCTGAGAAGTTTAAAAATGGCCAAATTTAGGTGCATATTAATAGAAAAATACTAATGCAATTTCCAAATTTTCCACACATTTGGCTACACATGTCTGTGCAAGCAATATACAAAACCAGAGGGCTATAACACAGTCTAGCTAGATCTTAAATTTGGTATTAGATTTCCAGCTATACAACCTTTCAGGCTGGCACGTTGCAATGCCAGTTCCCCTAGATTCTGGTGACGTGTGAGTAGGTGAAGTCAGACATGAACTCAACAAGTAGTCGATTCACAGGTTGCACGTGAAAACATATGCAAAGAGAAAATAACTTTTTCATTGTGTATAGAACCACTGTCTTCGGGTGTCCATAGACCACACCAAACACTCAGCAGGCTACACTGTGAGAGAGAGATTCATAAAGCACAATACAATACTGGAAGGGAGCATGACTGTGGAGTAGGAGTAGGAACAGTGAAGGATATAAGTTTCCATGAGTACTTCAGTACAGGAAGATATTCTCCTAACCACTCCCAATCTCATCCTCCCCACCTTCCTTTTTTTAGAAAGTCCTCTATCTCTTATAGTTTAAAAAAAAAAAAATTCAAAACAGAAAAAAACCCCAGAGCCTTGGATGATGGAGGTGTGGAACAGATAAACCCCAACTTTGCTCCATGACATTTGTAAAAAAATTCAACTTAACGGCGAGGAGGGAAGAAAGTACCAGAAACCATAGCTCTAAGGTAATTTTCATCATGTTGTACCATAAAAGCCACAGAAGCACATTTACAGATGTTTTTCAAGTCTTGTATTGAGCAGGATTCGTAGATGGGATTCTGCACACTTGTCCCCTCCTTCCTCAGGGAAACATTACTTACATCCCAAAGACGTGGTTCTGAAGTTTCCACATACCTACCCAGATGACAATTGCCCCCAAATAAAACCTTATGAGCTCAAAAGCTGAAATATATATTCCAAAGAAAGCGTCCACTAGCAATCAGCTCCAATCAGTGAATGAGAAGCTAATACTAAAAGACAATTAAGCTCCGCACGTCAAGGCAAGGACATGATGGAAGCAAGCAGAGACTGTGCTGACTCCTGCTTTTACCAGGGGGGGAAAAAGTATTAAGGCACTGGGGTGCACATGACCCAGACCAGAAGCCAACGACTCCAACCTTGAGTGCAAGGGGCATCAAAAGCAAATGCATTTAATTTTATATATATAGTAAGTAGCACTTGAGAAAGAGTGCACTCTTCATGCCATCTAAGAGCAATGTTTTCACTTAACATTTTTCCCTAAAGCCTGGAAACCTTAGCATATTGGAGTGATGTTTAATAATTCCATTTCATCAAATGTCAGATTTGGTTGCATATATAATCTGAGGTTGGTACAACCTATTTATCAGGCTTGCTACGCAGTTTGGGCATTATGAACATCACAACGCTACACCTTATTTTCTCATGAAAAGAGAAAAGATTTGGATTTTTGGAAGCATTAAATCATGTAAATATCAGTAATCAAAAAAAAAGACCAAACGAGATTTACATCTTCACAATCTAGCAATTTCAGCTTCCACCACATATGATTCTCTAAATATCCATGAATGAAGCTTTAAAGTTTTAATCACAGTTTTTCAGTATCAACAACGTTATTTCAAATATATGCATCAATTATTGGTTTAGGACTTACTTCATAAAACTGCAAATGCTGCATTTGTTGCAATAACTTAATACACACTTTCAATTTATATCTATAAGCAACCAACATGAAAGGTCAGCACTGAAATACTTAAGTAATAAAATGCATGATTCTGCTAAATGCTTAAGTGACAATAACACTATTGTTACTGTTAATATACCCAAATAAAATTCCAGTCAATTAAAAAAATGACCATACACTAGTACTATTATATATTTTTAATTATTCCTGCATTTTTGTAGTGACCATCAATTCACAAAATCAGCTTCAGTCATAAGTGATTTTAGTTTTACTCTGTATTTGCACCAATAAACTCAACTTGTTTTTTCCAGAAGCCTGTAAAATGCATTATCAAAATTTAATTACAAGCAGGGCTACATCAGAAATCATCAATATGCAAAGAGGTGATGCATTTGCTAAAGAACAGATGGATGTACATTATCTGAGAGATTTGAAACATTAAAGCTGCCTTCTGTCATGTAAGTGCTTTCAGAATTAACTACTGTCAGCTACTACACAAGATACGATCATTTCCATATATATGGTAGATAAGAAATAAGACAGGATGATTATTTTGCAGGAAGAAGCGTATTTACAAATCGACTACCAGAGAACTAAAATGCTGTTTTCAGGTAGTACAGTGCCTCCTTCATTTATACTCTCAGAGCCCAAAACGACTCAAATCAGCTAAACCCCAGCAGATCCAGAGGGCAAAGCTGTTGCTTTCCAACCCACCTCAAGCCACAAAGAGACTTTTTTAGACAGACACCAAAACATTGCCGTGCAGTGGCAACACTTCTCATAAACATGCAAAACTCACTAAATTCGGTCAACAAGTTGTACTTGGCACCTCCCAGGTAAATTTTGTAACACTTGCAGCTGGTCCTATGGAAAAGCAAAATACAAGGAATCCCTAAGGAGAAAGGAAGTCCCTGGACTGATCCAACTGTATATTCAGAGTTGAAGAATGCATCCCCCATCTATATTGATGTTTAAATACTGCTTAAGCAGAATTCTTCAGCTTTATCCATTAAATTTGCACAGAAGATAGATTATAAAAATAACCCAGAAAAACAGTTGCTCAAAACCACCTGTAAGAAATGCCAAGTAACACTGGGAAACCACGGAGAAAACTCCTCAGGTTTATCTACCACAACAGGTTGCATTCTGTACTGAGGAAGGAGGGCAACCGCTTCACTTCTTGCTTTACTGCCGAAATATTTCTGGCCCTCTAGTAGATACAGAAGTTGTTGTATGTTTTGGTAGGTTAAAAATGTTTAGCTATGGGAAAAACTGGGAAATCTCCATCAGTACTGCTGGTTTTCATTATTCCTTTTTTATCACTTGAAACTTTAAAGGAAAAAAAAAGGGAAATGAGGTCAGTGCAGAAAGGTGGGGGTGAGGGGTAGAGGAGTTGTTTTTTAACAAAGTATAGCAGAACTTGAAAAGGTTTTAAAGAACTAACTTTGAAATTAGAGAGTTAGATTGACCTGGATACTAACCTAAGTCATGCTAATACTGATCAAGACAGCAATTAGTGAAAACACAGAATAGTTACAGTCGCACCATGGTTGACAGGCAGTAGCTGCTCCTAGAACAATTCTCTCTGAGATTACAGATATGGTGGACAAAGACAATTGGACTAACACAAAAACTTCTATAGATATTTGATTAAATCCTGCCTAACATATTAATATAAATAACCCAGTCAAAAGCTGAATATATTAAACTGAGTAATACTGAATTATAACTGAGGAAAATGGAGGGTAAAAAAGGAACATCCCACCCAAGCTAAGGATTTCCTATGATTTCATTTCAACATCCCAATCTACTTTCTGAAAGAAAAATAAAATCTTTATAAGCACGCTTTGCCCAGGACTGACATTGGTGAGCTGGTAACTGAAAGCTAGGTCTACATGAGCAAGCAGTGCAGAGCAGCAGGGGCAGACGTGGAAAGCTGAGACTCGGCACCCAGAGGATATGGGCTCCAGGGAAGGGAAAGGGATGTTACTTCCAGACCAGCTCTGACCCCCAGGACCTAAACTGACCCTCATGGCTGAAGTACATCTTCTGGTTTAGTTTCATCCAGAAGGTGCTCTGGGACAGCTGTGCTTCAACTCATTCTGTTGGGGAGCAGGCGTGGACAATCAGGAGTTACACTTTAAAAGTGTGCGCTTGATCCAAATCCAGACTAACACACAGGGGCACGCACCAGTGCTGCCAGCCACCTAAGACCTGTTAAGCCCTTTTGAAAAACATGCATACAAAGAGAATTAAATGCAGCATCAAGCAGGTAGAAATAAACAACATAATTAACACTGATAACATTGTGGACCATGTTCTACAAAAAAAAAAAAAAAAAAAAAAAAAATTTCC